>CAUYPK010127876.1:0-114673 GCA_963574355.1 Loris lydekkerianus
GAAGGCGGGGGAAGAGGTGCGTGACAGGGTCGGGCCAGTGGCATGGTACCACATTGGCTGTATCTAGGTAGAGGCAGTTCCAGGCCGGGAAGTCTGACCCTTGAAACAAAGGTGTTCAGTAGGGGTATTCATTGCCATCCCGAGTCTCTTGAGGTCAGTACTTGCGTTTTGTGAATGTCAAGGCTCAGGCTTGCTGCAGCAGGTTCTAGGAGTGTGGTTTGATCCTTTTTTGAGTGGAAAGACTTCTAGAAGGGTGGCCTGATCCCCACTGTTGTGGTTGACACAGGAGTGAGGCTGCACCCATGTCATACTGCTCCGGCCCTATGGGAGGGCTGGGATGCAGCAGCTGACCTTGGCTGACTGTGGTCTGGTGGGGAGGTGCAAGAAGGTGCAGAAATGCCTCCTCTGGGACAGGTGTGCTTCCTGCCTAGTGGCTGCAGGGGTGCTCTTGGCCACCCTGGTTCACTTGGACTCATTGCTCTGTTCCTCCCTTCTCTGACAGCCTAACCAGCTCCCGCTTAGGGCTACCGCCTTGGATTTCTTTAGGCAAGAGCATTGGGACCCATTCCCCTTCCCATGGCTGTAGTCACTTTTTCCCGTGGGTCCCAGTATGCAGTGTCACCTCACAGGCCCTCCCTGGCAGCCATGACCTTGTATGCCTCACAGTCACTTTTTGTGTCCTGCGTTTTGTTGTTTTCTTAGTTCTTTTACCTACAGAAGTCGTCCCAGGTGCTTACCCGCACATTCTTTGTCTGCAGCTGCCTGTGAGGTTCCCAAGAGAGGTCTTTCTCCTTTTGTTCTCATTGCATCTGCAGTGCCCAGCAGAGCTCTGCCACATAGTAAGCAGTATGCAGCACCTAGGGAGCTAAGGAGAGAGGAGACAGCTCCCACAGCTAGCCCTGCACTGAGGGTCTGATGCTGGATGTGCTTAGCAGTACAGAACTTGGGGCATGCTTTCCATGTGCAGGGGCTGCATAAGGTACTTCACAGAGGGTGTTCACTGCATCTTTGTGGCAGCTCTGGGAGACAGATCACCCCACTTCACAGCCAAGGAGCCTGAGGCCTGGAGAGAGACATCATATGGCCAGCCGCAAGTTTACTCTTTTGTCTTACAGTGGGAAGTACTGCTTTGGCTCTAGCTGGTAAAGTGTGACAGAGTCATGACACCTGGTGCTGAGGGCCGCCAGAGAGTGATGGCACGTGACTAGCTAAGATCCCAAATTACCAATTCCTCTAGGGTCTGGTTAGCACAGCAAGCACCCCAGGCTCACTGCCCCTGAGGACTTCCTTATGCTGGGGATGGTGTGGGGAGTTTCGTGTAGTGTCCACCAGAGGACTGGCTTTTCCCACACAGTCTCTTCTGAGCCATGACTTGCTCTCCACATTGTCCTGGCCCATGTGTTGGCCAGCTGCAGATAATTTGGGATCAGGAAGTTAAGAAAGTGCTCTTGAATTTGCCTGTGCACAAGTGCCTGGCTTGTCTTGATGAGACCTCTTGCCATGGGCACCGAGAGGCAGCCTCTGCTGTGGGTGTGCTGGCTGTAGGTTGAAACTTAGAAACTGGGGCACAGTTTCTAAGCAGCAGTGGATCTGAGTTGGGTGCAGCTGTTTTGGCAGCATGCAGAGCAACCTCAGTGTTCCTACCCTTTGCTTCTCTGTCTGGGAAAGCTGGACTTGTACTGCTGTCCCTCCTCTGGGAACCAGGGTACCTGGGACACGAGCTGGCGGGGTCAGCCTAGCTGGCTTTGTCTATGCACGTGGGTTGAAGGGTGGATACTAACTGTTCCCTCATGTACTTAAATATCTGTAGGTGTTGTCCTTGAGCTGGGAGCAGGATGAGGGCATTCTGCCCTGGGTTCCCAGCCTCTGATAGGGTGGGTAGGGTGGGGTAGGTTTTAGGGCCCTTCTACCAAGTCCCCTTTCCCCGGGGACTTGGTAGAAGGGCCCTAAAACTGTCCATCTTGTGATGCTTGTGACCTATCTCTGCCTTGCCACCAAAGAAAGCCATGGTGGGCACTGCTCCTTTTGTGCCTCTCTGGGCGTAGGTCCCTGGAGTGCAGAGGGCCAAGGCCCTCAGCTGCCCTCTTAGCAGGCAGACAACCACCTTTCCATGCTGCTCAGAGGTGTCTTCAGGAGGGGTGGGGGACAGCTGGCTTGCCCTCCAGCTCCCTGCGGGAGTGAGGGTGGCTTTCCCTGTCTTGGGGCAGGAGCACAGCCTGTTCTCTACTCTTTCTTCCCGTCCCTTCCTCATCTTTTCACTGCAGTCGGGCCTACCCAGTATCTGCTTCTGCTTCTTGCCAAGGCCCTGGGCAGCTGCAGGTGTGTTGGCAGATTGGGGGATGGGGCAGTGTTGGGAAGGTCCAGGGGCCAAGCTGGAACTGGTCCCTGCCTGTGCCCTGCCCCACCTCCTTTGCTCCTCCATGGGGAGCTCAGTCCTCAGTTTGGGAAGAGGAAAGGGGCTGGGAAGGGAGGGCTGTGCACCTGTCCTTTACAGCATCTCCTTCCTGCCCGCAGCAGGTCAATGGTCAACAAGGAGGGGGGTCCGAGCCAGTGGCGGCGGCGGCGGCAGTGGTGGCAGCGGGAGACAAATGGAAACCTCCACAGGTACTGACCTTAATTAAGCCTCCTCTCCCTCAGGCCCACCTGTCTGCCTGCCTGCCTGCCCGCCTGCCTACGTGTCCCTGGCCCAAAGAGGCTTGGCCGGGGGCTGGGTCAGGAGGAACCCGAGGGACCTTTTCTGCCTCTGGGCAGACAGCTCCCCGCAGGACCCTGGCCTAAGCCCTGTGTGATCCTGCCCCTCCCACCCAGCCTCCAGGCCAGCCTCTCCTCTCTGTGTCCACCCTGCTTCAATCACCAGGCAGAGCAGGGTGGGGGTGCTGAGGACTGATGTTTGGCCAGTATTCACTCTCAGTCTTCAGCGTCGTGTGGAAGGGTGTCCCACTGTTCTAGAACATGTAGCGTTAAGAACCAGAGATACAGATTTTTATTTCAGATTTCTGTCTTAATTTAAATGAAACAACAAAACTGTGTAAGTCAAAGCACAGGTCTGATTAGAACCAGCTCTTTATCTTTTCCTGGCTCCAGTCCCCACATGGATGCTGGTGGACCTTGGCATGTCCAGACGTCCAGCCCTTGGGAGCAGGTCCTACTGGAGGTGGAGCAGGCCTTGTCCCTGGGTAACCAGGTTCTTTGTGCTTCTCTATGGCAGTGTCCGCTTCCAGAAGGTTCCCATTGGGGCTCAACAAGGTGCCTTAGGGGCCTCTAGGGGATAGGCCCTCCTATTGACAGCCCCCAGGCAGGCACTCACATGAGTGGATGGGGACATGGTATGCAGCTTGGACCCTGGGAAGTGGTGGGGACTGAAGCTCCCTGGCCCTTGGCTGGCTGTTCAGCTGGCTATTGGTTGGTAGGAGAAGGGCCTTTTGTTCACCAAGACAAAGAGGAGATTGAAAAGTTTCTAGGGGGCTGGAAAGGAGGTTGGCATTGATTACCATGGTGACAGCTGCTCTGGAGTCCCAGCCTTTGGCTCCTGGGCCTCTCTTCCCCCTATGGAGAAACAGGCTTGTGGCCAGCTGGGGAGGGTGGAGAGGACAGGCCTAGGATGAGCTGGACTGGGTACTTGGTCCCACCCAGAGCAGGCCTTTGACTGACCTTCGGGGCCTGCTTGGGACCCTGGTTGCCTGGAAGGCGCCTCCAGGGCTGCTTGCCCTTTGAGTCTGTGCCAGAGACCAGCCCTGGGGCCAGCCAGGGTGGGAATTCTCAGGGTTTGGGTCAGCCAGCCCCTTTCTGCCTCCTCTGTACATTGTCCTTGCTTATTGCTCCTGTGCTGAGGGCCTTTCTCTCTTCTCTGCCATCGCTCTCAAGGCTGTCTCTGGAAGTCTGGAATGGACTGGTTAGTGGCCTTTCAGAGCTGGCAGACAGGCAGGCTCATTGGGTCGACCCACAGCACATGTGCTGCTCTGCCTGCCTGACTTCTCTCCTGCCACATGTTCTTCCCTTTGCAAAAAGCACAGAAGCAGATCAGAGGGGTGTGAATGTACTCCTAGCAGTGTCAGCTTGGGTCTGTGGCCAGCTATGACCGTGGCCCCACTCCTGCCCCATCACCATCTGGCCTCCCTGGCTTGGGTGCTGTTGGGTGTCCAGTCTGTCCCTGTGGCTAGCTGCTCCTGGCTTCTCCCAGTGGGCTGAGCACACTCTGGGCAGGAATGTGGTGGGGGTGGGCTAGGGCTCTCTGTTGGGCTTGCGTGGCCTGGAAGAGCAGCTGGGTTTTTCAGGAGGTGTGCTGTGTCTGCAAGTGTGGGGGTGGGGCCCTGTGCCCACACTTAGGTGGCTCTGGAAGTTCAGGGAAACTGAGTCTGTATCCAAAGACCCAAAGAGGCAGGCAGCCTGGAAGCATGGAGCCCCAGGGCTTCCAGGGAGCCTTCTCTCTGCCTAGAAGGACAGCTGAGGCTGCCTATCTCACAAGGCACGGGTTGGAGGCTCTGGAGTTGGGGCTGGGCCTCTCTCCTGCCACCTGCTGCCTATTGGTGGCTCCAGAGAGGCCATTGTGGCCTGGGCCTCACAACTATTTGAGGTTGGCCCAAGTCTCCCAGGGTATCTGCTATCTGCCTGTCTCAGTCTGTCCTACCCACATGTCTTGGGGGAGACAGGCCTGGACTGGGGACAGCACTGTCTAAAGGGCAGACCAGAGTCTGGCCAGCCCTGCCTCTCCCTGAGAAGGGACTGAACCAGAGGCTATGTGCAGCTGTGGGGGAGACAGGTGGGATGGGGTTTCTGGGCCATACGAGGGAGGACTTGGGCTGCTTAATGATCCCCTGCTCCCCCCACCAGGGCACAGACTCCATCAAAATGGAGAACGGGCAGAGCACAGCCGCCAAGCTGGGGCTGCCTCCCCTGACGCCCGAGCAGCAGGAGGCCCTCCAGAAGGTGAGAGTGCACCTCCTGGGGTGCTGTGGCGGAGGCTGGTCAACCTGGGGCCAGGGAGGGGTGGGGAAAGGTATATTTCCAGCAGGTGGAGCCCCCAGCGCTCCTCACCGCCATTTCTTACAGGCCAAGAAGTACGCCATGGAGCAGAGCATCAAGAGTGTGCTGGTGAAGCAGACCATCGCACACCAGCAGCAGCAGCTCACCAATCTGCAGGTGAGCCGCCACCCGCTTCCTGCCACTGCTACCACCTCGTCCTTCTCCTCTTGTGCCTGTGGCTGTCCCCAGGTGTTATGATTCTCACATTCTCAAGGATTCATTCTTGGGACCCTCAGGGTCCTCCCTGAGGCATGAGAGGCCCAGCCTTTCCCAGCTGCTGCTTGCTAGAGCCTTAAAGGCCTATGGCCCATCCCTGCCCCTTCTCTGTGGCTCTGCCCCTCCCCTTCCTGGTCTTCACACTGGTGCCTCCTCCGCACCCCCCATCCCCCATGTGCAGCTGATGGTGGCCATGGGTAGGGCATGTTCCTCTGTGCCCTGTAGCCTCGGATAACACTGGTTAGGTCCCCAGCCCTGCAGTTAGTCCAGACCACCTGGCCTGGGGCCCAGGACTGAGGAGATGGTCAGGGGACGCCTCCATTGGGCCCTGCTCTAGCTTTGTGGCCAGAAGCTACACTGTCTGTATGGGAAGGGGCCAGTGTGAGGCCAGCAGGTTCCTGGGCCTTGAGCCTCCCTCCCATGCCCCAGCCCTCAGACAGTCATGATGCCAGGAGCTGCCCTGGCTGTTCACTGTGTTCCATAGTCCCTCCTCCTCCTCCTCCTCCCTCCCTCCCTCCCTTCCTTCTGCCCCAGCTGACCCAGCTGCAGGGCAGGGCACCTGGGGCTCTGAGGCCCCCCTGAGCAGGTGCTGGTGGCCAGTCAGCCGGCAGTGTGGGAAAGCAGGCGGGCCTCCCTGGCAGGGCGGGGACTCCGGGCCTTGCCGCTGTCTGCGTGAGGTGTTGACAAGAGCGGGAGACTGCTCGGCTCCAACAGACTGAACTCTGTCTTTACTGTCTTTCAGATGGCAGCAGTGACAATGGGCTTTGGAGATCCTCTCTCACCTTTGCAATCGGTCAATAGAAATGCTCACTTCTTCCGGGGCTCATGTCCTTAGTCAGGGCTAGAGGGGGGCAGTGCAGCCCACGCTCTGGGGACCTTGCTCCCCTAGCCGGCCCTGCCCGCCAGCTCTGGACGAGCGCAGCAGAGCGCCAGGCATGGCGGGGCCAGTGGTGTGGGCACCCACCCCGGGACCGCCCCTGGGGAGGCCTCCATCTGCTCTGAGGGCCCGCCTTAAAACTAACCGGCCAGGTAACTGCGGAGGGCAGCCGGCCAGGGCGGGGCACTGCCAGCACCAGGCCCGTCTGAGCCCGTGCCACCTGCACGCACGGGGTTCACCCATGGGCCTCCAGCTCCATCAGTCTCCAGGCTGCCTGGGCTCTTGGGTTGGGGTTAGGCCCCTGAGAAGAGAGGGGTTCTAACTCATGGCCCCATCAGACCCTGGAGGGAGGATGGATGGGTGGGGGGGGGCTGGGGGGACACCAGGAAGCGAGAGAGGGAATGGTGAGGGCTTGGGCCTCTGGCCTGGCTGATAGCAAGGGGTAGGCCATGCAGCCAGGGAGAAGGAGGCAGAGGCCATTGGCTGTGCCCTGGCTGCTGTGGGCAGAGGAGTTGGGAAGGAGATGCCCTCCCTCCCCCCAGAGGCAGGCTGAGGAGGAGGCCAGGCTCCATTTGAAGGAGCCTAAGGGAAGATGCCCTTTCTCTGGAGGCCTCTCCTCTGCAGAGTCACTCTTGGCATGCTGCTGTCATGGGGACACACCCACTGTCGTTTTGGAAAGTGTGTCTGGAAGGGAGCCATTGACCCTCTGGGGAAGCCCTGGGTTGTGAGGAGGCAGGTCAGGGAGAGAGCTGTCTGCCCACTTGTGGTTGAGGAACCCCATACTGAGGAGTAGCTGTGACCCTGTCGCGGGGGAACACAGACCTGAGGGACAGATCTGGTTTCCCGTCTGTAGAGCCTGCTGTGAGAGGGCGAGCGGCTCCACTCTGAGGGTCCTCGGTCTGTGCAGGGAACCTGTTTGCTGGGGAGTCTTCATTTTCAAGGAATTCTTAGTTTGAGAGAAGATAGCTATCCCACCTTGAGTTCCATGTTGGGGGGAGATGTGGGCCTCACCTTTAGGCTCCTCTCTAAGGGTGGGGAGGCTTGGTCTGTGGTAGGCTGGCCACTGTCTAAGGAAGGAAGCTGGTCTCTGGCTTTTGGGACCTTTGCGAGGTGAAAGGGCCAGGGCCCTGTTTTCAACCCCATCTGCCTCACTAGCCCCGGACCCATGGTCTCCCTGTGGCCCAATGCATTTGGCTCTAGAATCCCCCCTATGTGGCATGTCTCTCCTGTGAGCTGGCAGGGGAGGGAACACTGTCCAGAGGGCATGGGGAGGTCCCTCAGCACATATGTCTAAGTTCACAACCAAGGCCCTAAACTTGGTAGGCCCGTCACCTTTCCAGCTCCAGTGAGCCCTGGGGCTACTTTTAGGGTCTCTGCTACCTTGGGATGCCCTAGTGGACAGGCCAACAGGTGTTGCCTGGGCCAGTTTGTTTGGCTGTGGCATGGGCTACAGGCAGCTCTTTTTTGTGAGAGGTTTCAGGGGACTAGGAGGGCACATGGCACTGAGCCCCGGCCTGAGTTGGCCCTGTATGAGCAGCTGCTCCTCTTTCCAGGGAGCCCCTGGGTGGGCTCCTGAGCTCTTCCCCTGGGGTCTCTTCTAAGCAGTGGCTGCCCTGTCTTCTGCCCTCCTCTCTTCTGGCCTCCAAACCAGTGGGTCCCTCCAGCTTGGATGGCTCCTCCTTCCCTTTTCGGTCGTAGCACTTGGCTGGGACAGTGGGAGGATCTCCCAGCCCAGCCAGGACACCTGGCCTCCAGTAGGGGTGGGGGGTAGATTTGGTGGGAGGGCACACGGCCCTGCCTCTGGACCTCTTGTTAGCTTTGCCGTCGCAGTCTACCAGGGACCTGGGCAGGCTTAGGTGCGTCTGCGTCCTGCTGCTAGGCCTGGCCTTTCTTCCCGGGGCAGGGTTCTGCTGACCCCCATGCCCTGACTAGGGGCCAAGCCTGCACCTGCTGCTGTGTGGGGAGTCCTTCCCACAGCGGAGCTGGGTGGGTGGGCCAGGAGGGGAATAGGCTGCCCAACCTCCTGCCACCCCTGACTGGCCAGTGGTTCTCTCCCCTTCTATCCTGCTGCAGATGGCGGCTCAGCGGCAGCGGGCGCTGGCCATCATGTGCCGGGTCTATGTGGGCTCCATCTACTACGAGCTGGGAGAGGACACTATTCGTCAGGCCTTTGCCCCCTTTGGCCCCATCAAGAGCATTGACATGTCCTGGGACTCTGTCACCATGAAGCACAAGGTAAGCAGTGCCTACCTGGAGTCCGCCACCCTCACTGGGCTCTCCCAGCCTAACAGTATGTCCTTGTGTTCAGGGCTTTGCTTTTGTGGAGTATGAGGTCCCTGAAGCTGCACAGCTGGCTTTGGAGCAGATGAACTCGGTGATGCTAGGGGGCAGGAACATCAAGGTGAGGGCAAGGGACCAGGTCTTGGGCCTTTCTCTGTCCCCTGCAGACCTGCAGAGCAGCCCTGCTGTAGCAGCTGCATGTAGCTGGGCCTGGACTGAGGAGTGGCTCTCATATCACTGCCTCTTCCTCAGGTGGGCAGACCCAGCAACATTGGGCAGGCCCAACCCATCATTGACCAACTGGCTGAGGAGGCACGGGCTTTCAACCGCATCTACGTGGCCTCTGTGCACCAGGACCTCTCAGATGATGACATTAAGAGTGTGTTTGAAGCCTTCGGCAAAATCAAGTCTTGCACTCTGGCTCGGGATCCTACTACTGGCAAGCACAAGGGCTATGGCTTCATTGGTGAGCCTGGAGTGGCTGAGGCAGGGGAGTGGCCCTTCTGGTGCTGGGGCTGGCCCTCCTCACTGCTACTTCTTGCCTTGCAGAGTATGAGAAAGCCCAGTCATCCCAAGATGCTGTGTCCTCCATGAACCTATTTGACCTGGGTGGTCAGTACTTGCGAGTGGGCAAGGCTGTCACACCCCCTATGCCTCTGCTTACACCTGCCACACCTGGAGGTCTCCCACCTGCTGCTGCTGTGGCTGCAGCTGCAGCCACAGCCAAGATTACAGCTCAGGTAGGGACTCAAGCAGCTGGGTGGGCTTGACAGTGGGTGGATGGACTCTTGATCCTTTGGAACTGGCTTTTTAAGTTGTCTTGAGTAGCAAGACCAGGAGCTCAGTGTTGTAACCTTTTAATTTGCAGGAAGCAGTGGCTGGAGCAGCGGTGCTGGGTACCCTAGCCACGCCTGGACTGGTGTCCCCAGCACTGACCCTGGCCCAGCCCTTAGGGGCTTTGCCCCAGGCCGTCATGGCTGCCCAAGCACCTGGAGTCATCACGGGTGAGTTTTAATGGGTCCTGGCCCCCTCTTTTTCTGCCTTGTCATCTCCAGACACTGCCTTCAGCTGGTTTCAGATTCTAGGCCCTCTTGCTCCAGGTGTCACTCTCTGAGCTCAAGACAGCTATGGTGCCATGGCTGACCAGCTCTGTGTTCTTTCGCGGGGACCAGGGGGCATGGGGTTGGGGGGGGGAGTGACTGCTGGACCTGGTTGGTTTTGCTGCAGGTGTGACCCCAGCTCGTCCTCCCATTCCGGTCACCATCCCCTCTGTGGGAGTGGTGAACCCCATCTTGGCCAGCCCTCCAACGCTGGGTCTCCTGGAGCCCAAGAAGGAGAAGGAAGAGGAAGAGCTGTTTCCTGAGTCAGAGCGGCCAGAGATGCTGAGTGAGCAGGAACACATGAGCATCTCTGGCAGCAGCGCCCGCCACATGGTGATGCAGAAGCTGCTGCGCAAGCAGGAGGTGGGCAGCCGGGTCCTGGTGCATTGGGATGTGGGGGTGGTCCAGATAGGTCACAGCTCTCAGCTGTCCCCCTTCACCACAGTCTACAGTGATGGTTCTTCGCAACATGGTAGACCCCAAGGACATTGATGACGACCTGGAAGGGGAGGTGACAGAGGAGTGTGGCAAGTTTGGTGCAGTCAACCGAGTCATCATTTACCAAGAGAAGCAGGGCGAGGAGGAGGATGCAGAAATCATCGTCAAGATCTTTGTGGAGTTTTCCATGGCCTCAGAGACTCACAAGGCCATCCAGGCCCTCAATGGGCGCTGGTTTGCTGGCCGCAAGGTGGTGGCAGAAGTGTATGATCAGGAGCGTTTTGATAACAGTGACCTTTCTGCGTGACCCTGGCCCTGTTCCCTGGACTTGCATTGGCCCCTTGTTTCCTCTGGGTGACTGTGGGGCCAGGCCCCTCTGCCCAGCCCAGCCTGTAGTGTGCATAAAGTTGCAGGTGCTGCTGGTCCTGAGCGTCCATGGTCTTTATGCCCATCCTCATCGAGTGTTCCTCCATTGGTGGCCTGGCCCAGAAGGCGGGTGGGAGTGGAGGGCTGCCCTAGGTGGGGACCTGTCCACCTTGTTCACCACAGGGTGAGCCAGGAGGTGCTTGGCAGAGTGCTGCCCAGTGGTGCAGGGTCTCTAAAGTATGCAGCAGCTGTCATCGGGCCCTGGGCCTTCTGGCGAGGAAGCAAGTGGGCGTCAAGTTCTGGGACGGGGGGTGCGGTGGGCCTGGCCGGCGCGACTTCAGTTCCCATCGTTCCCTGTGCTCGCAACAGGAACTGGGCTTCCCGGCAGGCTGTGCGCGAAGCTGCTACGGGTACTCGGAGGCATCGGCGCCGCGGGGCCTTCTGGGGCCTGCAGTTCCAGCGGCGAGGGTGGGACTCGGCTTCCCAGCGGGCTGCGCGGCGGCCGGGCAGTTGTCGGCGGGGCAGTCCGGCGGGCAGCGGCGGCGGTTCCGGCTGCGGCACAGAGGGCGGCCGGGTGGACGAGCTAGCAAGCCGAGCTACGCGGGACTAGGCGGAATGCCGAGACACCGCCGCTGCTCCCCCGCTTCGCCCTGAGAGCCTGAGCGCCGGCCCGGCCGCGCCCCCCGCCCAGGCCCGCAGTCCGAGCGTTCCGAGCGCGGGCCGGGCCCAGCGCCGGCCGCCGGCCCCCGGCCCCGTCCCGGCGGCTCGCCCCCTGCCTGCGCCCCTCCCCCGCCCGGCGCTCATGCGGCCCGAGCCCCGCCCCCCAGCCCAGAGCCCGCCGAGAGCCGCCGCCTGAGCCCGAGCCCGAGCCCGAGCCCGCGCCCGCCCGCCCGCACCATGCTCAAGTGCATCCCGCTGTGGCGCTGCAACCGGCACGTGGAGTCGGTGGACAAGCGGCACTGCTCGCTGCAGGCCGTACCCGAGGAGATCTACCGCTACAGCCGCAGCCTGGAAGAGCTGCTCCTCGACGCCAACCAGTTGCGCGAACTGCCCAAGGTGAGCGGCTGCCGCACCTGCGCCTCGATGGCGCGGCCCAGCCCTCGGCCCCCCGATCGGCAGTCAGCCTGCTAGCCACGCAGCTTGCAGCCGGCCCTACTAGTTTCCATCGGCCAGAGCCCCACCCCGGCCAGCCCCACCCTCCCCCCCCAGACGACTGGACTGGCACCAGGTGGCAGCGGTCATCAGGTGCCTGCCTGGAGCGGGGGTGGTCACTGAGCCCAGAGGAGGAGCCTTAGAGTGAGACCTGTTACGGTTCATGGAGGTGGAGAGATCAGGCGAAAGGTGGTGGCTGGCGGACGCTGCTGGCTGGGCTGTCCTGGCCGCCTCCATGGGCTGCTCTTTTTTACTTCTTGGGTGCAGGGTGGTGCGAGCAGCCCACCCGAGGCACCCAGCCCTGTGAGGCTTGCTCTGCCTCTGCTTCTTTGCACTCTTGTTCTTTCTGGTCAGTTGGTTTTCCTTTTCTGGAGGTGGAATGCTAGTGCCCTAGTGCCCAGGGTTTATGTACCACAGAGGCTGTGACCTTACGCAGTCCTGGCTGATAGCTTGTCTGCCAGGGTCATCTGCAGGTCCCAAATTTCTTCCTGCACATGGCATCACATGCTTACACCTTGTTTTTTCTGTTACTGGTTATTTGAGGATTGTTTGCTGAATCCTCATTTTGGGCTCAGGCCAGGCTCCTTGCTGGGGTGCAGAAGCAGGAGCCAGCATGGGTGGAGTCTTCAGTTGATATAGGGTAGGGAATGCCTAGTCTGGTCCTAGGAGCAGTTTCTCCAGTACAACAGTGACAAGAGGCCAGGTTGGGAGTTGGGTACAGCAGGTGTGTGTGCTTCCCACGTTACAAACAGCATTGTTACAACTGGATCCCAGGACCTGGCGTGATCTGGAGCAGGCAGAGGCCCAGGGACCATGTCTGTGAGCCTGTGTGTCCAGGAGCTCTTCTCGGTTCTGTAGGAACCCCTGCTACAGAGCCTGTCCCCTCTCCCCTGCCCCCTGCCTGCAGCCTTTCTTCCGGCTACTGAACCTGAGAAAGTTGGGCCTGAGTGACAACGAGATCCAGCGGTTGCCTCCTGAGGTGGCTAACTTCATGCAGCTGGTGGAGCTGGATGTGTCCCGGAATGGTGGGAACCTGGGTGGAGGCAGGGTGGAGCCTGGGGCATAGCTGGTGGGGCTGTAGACCTCCTGGAGGCCATGAGCATCTTTCTAGGGTGGTTATCTGTTACAGACATCCCTGAGATACCTGAGAGCATCAAATTTTGCAAGGCTTTGGAGATTGCAGACTTCAGCGGGAACCCCCTTTCTAGGTGGGTAGCAGGCTTGGCAGGGGGGTGGAGGTCCTGCACCTGGGCCTGGGTATGTCAGGTCCTCTGCTTCCTCCTGCGCAGGCTCCCTGATGGCTTTACTCAGCTGCGCAGCTTGGCTCACCTGGCCCTGAATGATGTGTCCCTGCAGGCACTTCCTGGGGATGTGGGCAAGTGAGTGTCTTTTGGGGTGGAATGGGTAGGGAGAGAACTTGAGTTGGTCCTGCTTCTGCCTGCTCTCACGCTGGTCCCTGGTCTGTCTTTCAGCCTCGCCAACCTGGTGACCCTGGAGCTCCGGGAGAACCTGCTCAAGTCCCTGCCTGCGTGAGTGTGCTGGGCGGAGCTGCAGCCTGGGGCCTGACCACGTGGCCACACTACAGCTCTGTGTCCTCTGCAGGTCCCTGTCGTTTCTGGTCAAGCTGGAACAGCTGGATCTGGGAGGCAATGATCTGGAAGTGCTGGTGCGGGGAGTGGGGGTGGGGGCCTTGTAGATGGGGTGAGGGCAGAGCCCTGGGTGGGCCATCTGGGCCAGGCAGAGCAGGAGCCTCCCCACTGAACACCCCCTCCTTGTCCCTTCTTGTAGCCTGACACTCTAGGGGCTCTGCCCAACCTTCGGGAGCTGTGGCTGGACCGGAACCAGCTGTCAGCGTTGCCCCCGGTGAGTGAGGGTAACCAGGCCTCCTCCTACCCGCTGCCTGTCCCTTCTCTGATCCTCTCCTACCCTCAGGAGTTGGGGAACCTGCGACGCCTAGTGTGCCTTGATGTGTCGGAGAACCGGCTAGAAGAGCTGCCTGCAGAGCTGGGTGGGCTAGTGCTGCTCACTGACCTGCTGCTCTCCCAGAACCTGCTGCAGCAGCTGCCAGATGGCATTGGTTAGTGACCCAGAGGGCTGTGGGGTGGGGTGCACGTAGCCGGGCCCCAAGGAGGAGCATGGGGGTTTGGAAACCCCTTTGGGTGGCTCTGCATGATGTTGACCAAGGTGCTAGAGGAAAGCCTTGAGGCAGGCTCCTGAGGAGGTGTAGTCAGGCCAAGGTCTGAGTGGGCATGAGCCTGTCGGAGGGCAGTGTCTATGGGTGGGTAAAGCCCGTTGGGGAGCCCAGTGTGTTTCTTCAGGGAAATGAGGGGCCCGGTTAGGTTTGCAGAGAGAAGGTAAGAGGAGCAGGTCAGATGTTCCCGGGATTTTCCAGAAGAGGGGTGACAGCTGGGGGGCACAGGGTGGGCTATGGCTACCCTGAGAGCCTGTCAGCTGTTGGGAGGGGAGATTGGGCACTCAGATGAGTCCTCGGCTCCACTCAGCTGCGGTGCCATGTCCCCTGACACTAGGTCAGCTGAAGCAGCTGTCCATCCTGAAGGTGGACCAGAACCGTCTCTGCGAGGTACCTGAGGCCATCGGGGACTGTGAGAACCTCTCTGAGCTGATCCTCACGGAGAACCTGCTCACGGTGGGGCCTGGCAGGGAGGTGCTTTCAGAGTTAGTTTGGCACCTGCTGGGGGTCATGTTGTAGGGGATGCTGGTGGTGGCCTAGTTCCTGGGAGCCACTTGGGAAGGGCACAGGGGAGGAAATGTGCTGGCAGGGAACACGGTGGGGCAGGGCTGGCAGGGCCAGGGTAGGGATTATTGCTGTTTATTGTGGACAAGTTGGGCTCTTTTTTCTGACGGTGGTGAGAAGGCAGGGAAGAGAGTAGATTTGCACTCAGAGAGGATGAGTTGGGAGGAGGTAAAGCTGAGGCACTGGAGACAGGGTAGGGGTGGTGGGGATTCAGTTCCTAGGTTGAGGAGCCAGAACCCCTCTGTGGGCAGGGGTTTATAGGAGGTGCCCTGTCAAGGAGAGGGAAGGGGAGCCCCACCTATGGGACCCAGGGGATGGTGGCAGTCATCCCTAAGAGGGCTGAGCCCTAGAAACTGAGGGGTGAATAGAGGCAGAAGGCAGCTGGGGTGTCAGGGTCATGGCACAGCCCCGGCAGGGCAGAGCCAGAGAAGCATTGGGGCAGAGCCAGGGCTAACAGGGTGAGGGGTCGTGTCCTGATGGGTGCTTTGGGGGTGGACACAGCTTCAGCTCTTAGATCTCAAGGGCACTAGGGACTCTGACTGGAGCTGGCCCATTGTGTCCATCCTCTCAGCTGCCCCCAGGCTTCTCCCCTCATTCCCCCAACCCCTGGTGCCTTCTGCCAACCTCTGACTTCCCTTGGCCAGGCCCTGCCCCACTCTCTGGGGAAGCTGACCAAGCTTACCAACCTCAACGTGGACCGGAACCACCTAGAAGTGCTGCCGCCTGAGATTGGGGGCTGTGTGGCACTCAGCGTGCTGTCCTTGAGGGACAACCGCCTGGCTATCCTGCCACCGGAGCTGGCCCACACAGCAGAGCTGCACGTGCTAGATGTGGCTGGGAACAGGTGAGTGCCTGCCCGGCCCCTGCAGACCCAGCGTGTCCTGGCGCACACTGACCATGCCCACTGGCCCCCCAGGCTGCGGAGTCTGCCGTTTGCGCTCACCCACCTCAACCTGAAGGCGCTGTGGTTGGCAGAGAACCAGGCGCAGCCCATGCTCCGGTTCCAGACGGAGGATGATGCCCAGACAGGCGAGAAGGTGCTCACCTGCTACCTGCTGCCTCAGCAGCCCCTGCCCTGCGTTGGTAGGTTGCTGGTGACTGGCAGCCTTGACCTGGGGTGGGCATCTTCAGGTGAGGCCAGGTGGCCACGTGGGTCGCTGACACACACCTCCCACAGAAGATCTGGGGCAGCAGGGAAGCCCCTCTGAGAGCTGGAGCGACACCCTTCCAAGCCGTGTCAGTGTCATCCAGTTCTTGGAGGCCCCCACAGGCGATGACGATGCCGAGGAGGCTGCTGCTGAGAAACAGGTATGGGAGGGTGGGGACTCTGGGCAGCATAGCTGCACCCCTCCCACCTGACCCCTACCCTGTTCTGTTCCTCATCCCTGTCCCCTGTGCAGGGCCTACAGCGCAGGGCCACACCTCACCCCAGCGAGCTCAAGGTGATGAAGAAGAGTGTCGAGGGGCGTCGGAGCGAGGCCTGCCCTGGCAAGCCAGAGCCCGTGTCACCCCCACCCCCAGAGGAGGTGAGCGAGAAGTCTGGGAGCAAGTAGCCTGGAGCCCCACTCCCCCTCAGGGGACCTGACATCTGTCTGGGCATGGGGCAAGGGGTGCTGGGGCAGCACAGGAAAGGGGGGAGTGGATGGGCTACCGAGGAGGTTGCAGGAGCAGGCAGGCAGGTAGCTGCAGGGAGAGCTGGGGAGGAGTGCCAGTGCTGGGACACACAGTGTAGCCCTGTGGGGCTCAGGGCAGCGGGGTCTCAGATTAGGGAGGGGGCAGTTGGCAAGCCCTGGTGGCACAAAGGAGGGCAGTTTGGCCCTGTGGGCAGGGCCTCTGGCATTTTCCCTAGGAGCCTATGTGGCTGGTGGGGGAAGGGTCTGGTGTTGCGGCAAGGCAGACCTGAGTTTGCTCACTGGAAAGTTTCTAACATCATTGCCCCGTGTTGCAGCAGGACTAGTGGCTCGGGCCGGACAGGGGGCTTGTTGAGCTGTACAGGGCCACCCACCTGTCTGAGGAGGGGCTTGAGTTGGGCAGGCCTTTTCCTAGGAACTGGCATGATCCTTCTTCTTGCACTCTTGGGAAGAGGCTTTCTTAGGGACCCTCTGTGCCCACAGCTCTGAGGCAGTTCCACTGGGGATGGGACAGGGAATGGCTGTGAGAGGGTGAGCCTGTCATCATGCTGTGGCAGGGGCGGTGGGAAGCCCGGGGAGGATGCGTATGGTGGAGAGCTCTGTGCATCTTGATGCCACTGCCTGCCACAGGGCAAGAGGCTGAGCACCGAGTCTGGCCTGAGTGGAGGCTCCCAGCCATCCGTCAGCACAGCCTCCACAGGTGAGCCCATAAGCCCGGGGGCTGAGCTTCCAGGGCTGAGCCACCAGGAGGCCATGCTGGCTGACCAAGAGGAAAGCACAGAGGAGGACTATGAGGAGGTGAGCAGCAGCAGGGGAGGGGCAGGCCTGGTGCCCCTGATGGGGGGACAGGGGCAGGGCCACACCCACCCTCACCTTCGTGCCACGTAGCCCACAGTGCACTTCGCAGAGGACACACTCCTGCCTGGGGATGACGGGGATGGTGAGGAGGGGCGACTGGAGGCACCCTGGGCCCCGCCAGGTGGGAGGCAGCGACTCATTCGTAAGGACACGCCACACTATAAGAAGCACTTCAAGGTCGCCAGGCTGCCCCAGCCCGAAGCAGTCGTGGCACTGCTGCAGGGGAAGCAGCTGGACGGGGAGCGTCTCACAGCACCTGGGGGCTGGCACAATGGCCCCCACACGTCCTGGACCCCTCAGGCCCGGGAAGAAGAGGAGGAAGAGGACAGGGTAGAGGAAGCAGAGGAGGAAGAGCAGGCTGAGGAGGAGGAGGGCGAGGCCACCACTGAGGAGGAGGAGGAGGCCATGGCTTCCGCGCCCTCTGTCAAGGTGGGTCCCATCCGCACCCTCGTCTGACCCAGGCTCTCCTGCCCTGATGGGGTGCTAGGGCTGTGGAACGTTGAGGCCAGAGACTAGCTCAGGTCTGCAACTGACTGAGCCCTTAGGTCAGGCCTGGGCACACTGGCCCCTGGCTGCCTGGATGTGGTGGGCATGTGTACGCCATGGTGGGCAGTGGTGCCCTGACTTGTTCCTCCAGGCCCTGGTGTAAGCATCAGTCTGTGCTCCTGGCAGCTCTGTGGGCAGCATCTGCCTGACCTATCTGCGGACTTAGGCAGCTCAGTAGGACCGAGGGTGTGCAGGGCCTAAGGCTGCTGACTCTCCCTGTGTTGGGCACTAACTCTGGGCTTGAGGTCCTTCAGCTGGCCTGTGGCCTTTTCCTGGGATTCTGGTGGCAGGCCTGGTCCTTCTGCCTTGTCAGGCCCTCCAGTAGACCCCACAGGGCACTAGTATGGCCCTCCCTGATCCTCAGGCTTGTTTTCGACAGCTCACAAAGAGTCTTGCCTGCTCATAGGGTACACTCAGGTGCCAGGGAAAGCCTGGGCTGCCCCAGGCCCCCTACTCCCTGCTCCTCACTATTCCCTCACCTGGAGAACAGGGTGATGGCAGAACAGGCAGGCCCGGGCTCATCTCTGCCCTCAAGTACTCCCCGCACAGCTTCTAGAACAGGAGGCACCGTGCAGAGATGGCGCCAGGTCCTAGGGAGCGCTGACTGCGGGAGCTTGGTGTGGCCTTTCTTCTGTCCTTTCTGCTTATGGTGGGGGCTGGGCAAAGTGGTGGTGGTGGCCCCTGGCGGTGGCTAACCTGCATGCCTCGCTGGTCCTGTCCTAACAGGGGGTGTCGTTTGACCAGGCCAATAATCTGCTGATAGAGCCTGCCCGCATTGAGGAGGAAGAGGTCTGTATTGCTTGCTGCTGCTCTGGCCCTGGGTCATTGCCAACCTCGCTTCCTGGGCTGCAGGCTCTTGCCTCTCCCTACCCCTGCCTGAATGTAGACCCCTCCCAGAAGAGTTCCCAGCAGCCCCCACAGACCTCAGTCCTGGGGTGTAGTCACATGGGGCCTGCTGGTCTCTGGTGGGGAAGCACAGCTCAGCCCCAGGACAGCTCATTGCAGTAGGGCCAAGTGGCGGTGCTGGGCTTTTCCATTTCCCCACTTATAGTGGCTCTGAGGGCTTTGAGGCCATCTAGTCTGGAGAATTGGAATTGGCCCTCACTGTCCAGAGGGCAGGCAGTAGGGCCTCAGGCCCCTGTCACCCAGAGGCAGCAAGCCCTGGACAGATCATACTGTTCTGTGGCGCCACATGCCTGCTGGGCTCTCCAGCCCTTCTCTAGCTGGGCCTTGTGCCGTGCTGTCTGTGTGGGCGTGGCTCAGGACCCAGTGCAGCTGCTCAGGGAAGAGCTGCAGGTGGCCTTCGGCAGCTCTGGTCACTTCCTGCTGGGCACCCTGGCAGCCCCCTGCCTGTCCTGGCCCTCCCAGACAGATTGTGTCCATTCTGTTCCCAGCTGAACCTGACCATTGTGCGGCAGACTGGGGGCTTGGGCATCAGCATCGCAGGGGGCAGGGGCTCCACACCCTACAAGGGGGACGATGAGGTGAGCTGCTGCTACTGGGTCCAGGCCCCTGTGGGCCCTTTCCTGCCCCGCCTGCCTGCCTCAACTCCACCTCTTCTTCGTCACCCTCTTCTTGCTTTGGACTTCACAGCTCACTTTTTCTGGGTACATCTCTTGCCCTTGGGCCCCCAGCCGTCAGAACACCCATGTTTTTGGACGTTCCTGGACACGGGGGTCAGTCTCAAGGACCTGATGGTTAGAAAAACCAAGGCAGCCCACGGGTACTCTCTCATGGGGCTGTGAGGCCTGAGAGCAGCCAGAGGGCATCCTGTCTGTTCCCCTCGCAGCCTTCTCCGGGGTTGACCTGCACCTTCCATCTGCCTGGCTCTTAGGACCCCACAGTGGCCTGTGCTTGGGCCCACTGTCCCCTCCCCATGCCATCTTCCTGCTTGGAGCACCTGGGCCTGTCACAGCCACAGCAGGCTCTTCCCAGAGGGGCTGTGGCCAAGGGCCCAGGCTCTGCCACTTTTCCAGGGCATCTTCATCTCCCGGGTGTCTGAGGAGGGCCCTGCAGCCCGCGCTGGGGTCCGAGTGGGCGATAAGCTCCTAGAGGTAAGTCGTCAAGTAGTGGCTAAGTCCCTAGAGGTGCATGTGGTCCACTGTGGGGGTGCTCAGCTGCCAAGCTCAGACCCCAAGCTCAGACCCCATTCCCAGGGTGAGGCCCTGAAAGCCACTAGGGGAGGGACCTCGCTGCTCCAGGCCTGTCTGGTTGGGGTTATTCTGGGGCTGACCAGGAAGGTGACCAGACCCCTCCTGGGCAGGGGCTGTCCAGTCTGTGCAGGGGTATGGGGAGCTCCCAGGAGGCCATGTGAGGGCAGGCCTGGGGCCCTAGCCAGGATGGTGTTTGCCGACGTTGCGTAGTCACGTTCCCTGGCTTAGGCCTTGCCCTGACGTTTGCATCGAAACTCCTGTCCCTGGATGGTCAGGGCAGGGGTGGGAGTTTGGAGCCTAGTGACCTCAGGTGCTCTCTGTTGGATGGCTCAGGTGCGGCACAAGGGACCACAGGTGCAGACTGGCTGCAGAGGTGTCTGCCTGCCTCTTGTGGCCAACCTGTGTCCTGGCCCTCAAGTTACACACAGGGGTTTCTGGGACCTGGCGGGGGAGAAGAGCACAGCGCCCACCAGGAGCCCATGGGATGCTCCCAGCTCAGGCAGCTTGCCCTGGACCTCAGTCTCCCTGTCCATGAAGGGGGCAGCGCTTGGCTGTCAGGGTGGCTGTGGCTGGGTCCTGATATGCAGCATGGCCTCTGTTCCCCTCTACCCACAGGTGAACGGTGTGGCCTTGCAGGACGCTGAGCACCACGAGGCAGTGGAGGCGCTCCGGGGAGCTGGCTCTGCTGTGCAGATGCGTGTGTGGCGGGAACGCATGGTGGAACCTGAGAACGCAGTCACCATCACGCCTCTGCGGCCTGAAGATGACTATAGCCCCCGAGAGAGGCGGGGAGGGGCCATGCGCTTGCCCCTGTTCCAGCCGGACGCCCCTGGGCCCCTCCGCCAGCGCCACGTGGCCTGCCTCGTGCGCAGTGAGAAGGGGCTAGGCTTCAGCATTGCTGGCGGGAAAGGCTCTACACCCTACCGGGCTGGCGACGGGGTAAAGCATGGCGACCCAGCCCCCCGGGGGGGGGGCACCCCAAAGCTGGGAGTAGGAGCTGCCCATGGTGTCCACACTCAGACTCACCAGTGGCCGTGGCTCTGGCTCCCTGCTTTCCTGCAGGGCATCTTCATCTCCCGCATTGCTGAGGGGGGTGCTGCCCACCGAGCAGGCACACTGCAGGTTGGCGACCGTGTCCTTTCGGTGAGTCAGCAGGGGCTGGCCGGTGCCTTCTGTCCCATCCAGCCCTCGGCTTCCCTGATCCTGGGCACCCTGACAGATCAACGGAGTGGACGTGACTGAAGCCCGGCATGACCATGCTGTCTCTCTGCTGACTGCCGCCTCCCCGACCATTGCCCTGCTGTTGGAGCGCGAGAATGGGGGGTCCCTTCCTCCTAGCCCTATGCCACAGTCTGGCCTGTCCCCCACTGCAGCCACTCCTGGGGAGCCTGCACTACCCAGGCTAGCCCCCAGCCTGCTGGCCACTGCACTGGAAGGGCCATACCCAGTGGAGGTGAGACATCCGCCTTCACCCAGGTGTCCACTCAGCTCTAGGCATGGGGCTGCGACTCTCCAGGACCCCCATGGCCCCCCTGGTGTATGCCCTTTCTGCATGGGCCCTGTAAGACTGGGGTTTGAATACAGACTGCTTGGTGTGGTCTCCCACATCCCCCAGCATGGCCTCCCTGCTAGTACCCAGGTTAGCCACTCTGCAGTGGTCTGTGTTGCAGGGGCCCACATAGGGGCTCCCATAGGCACACTGGGCCACTCCACACACCCCTACATACTGCAAGGCCACACCATTCACTTGTGGGCAGAGGGGAACAGAGGTTGTGCTGCACATCAGGACCCAGCCACAGCCACCCTGAGGATACCACTGTACTCTGGGGAATGTGCCAGTAATCACCCTCCTCTCTTTTGTCCCCTTCTCTGCCCCGACTGAGGCCTGGCTTTTGTCCCCAGGAGGTCTGTCTGCCAAGAGCGGGGGGCCCACTGGGGCTTAGCATTGTTGGGGGCTCTGACCATTCCAGCCACCCATTTGGTGTCCAGGAGCCTGGTGTGTTCATCTCCAAGGTAGAGTGGGCCTAGCCGGGCAGCTCTGTGCAAGGACAGTCCTGGGCATGGGTCGTTGCAACCCCAGCCCACCAGACACTATCCTCTTGCCCTACCAAACAGGTGCTCCCGCGGGGTCTAGCTGCTCGCAGTGGCCTGCGGGTTGGGGACCGCATCCTGGCAGTGAATGGGCAGGACGTGCGGGAGGCCACACACCAGGAGGCGGTCAGTGCCCTGCTCCGGCCCTGCCTGGAGCTGTCCCTGCTCGTGCGGAGAGACCCCCCACCCCCGGGCATGCGGGAGCTCTGCATCCAGAAGGCCCCAGGGGAGAAGCTGGGCATCAGCATCCGGGGGGGTGCCAAGGGCCATGCTGGGAACCCCTGTGACCCCACCGATGAAGGCATTTTCATCTCCAAGGTGAGGGCCCTGCCTGGCCTGGCCCTGAGCCCCTGCCCCCACAGGCTTCCCCAGCAGCCTGGACTTGCCTATGCTGGGTCTTCCCACAGGTGAGTCCCACGGGGGCAGCAGGGCGTGACGGCCGGCTGCGTGTGGGGCTGCGGCTACTGGAAGTAAACCAGCAGAGCCTGCTGGGCCTGACGCACAGTGAGGCTGTGCAGCTGCTGCGCAGCGTGGGTGATACGTTGACTGTGCTGGTCTGTGATGGCTTCGACACCAGTACCACCTCAGTCCTGGAGGTCAGTGCCCCACCCCCATACCAGGTCCTGCCCCCAGCACAGCCCCCAGGTATTATTATGATGGGCTGCCCCCCAGGTGACTGGGCAATAGATCCTTTTCAACCACTTTCCCTTTCCAGCCACCTGCGCCTGGGAAGTGCCTAGTGACCTGAGGCAGCCCTGGGCAGGAGTAGGGGCAGGGGCAGGGGCAGGGGCAGGGGCTGGGGCTGTGCAGCCACTTCCTCCTGAGCCCTGGGCATCAGGCTACCTGGAGGCCCTGGCCTGGGTGGGACAAGGTACCTGAGCAGATGGGGCTTGTTCAGGGCCAGCAAGGTGTGCTTCTAAGAGGAGAGGTGGAGCCTTTGGCCTGCAGGTGAGCAGTGCAAGTGGTCACCGGCTGGGATGGGGATGACTTGGACCCCTGCCCAGCACCCACTGGCCAGGCTGAGACTACTCAGGACTCAGCCTGCAGAGGTGCACAGGGGTGATGCCCTGCACCCTGGTGGCATCCTGTTCCTCCAGCTCGTCCTGGTCATGGGGTGCCTCTCCAGTGGCCCCAGCAGACAGTTCCCAGACGTAATGTCTGCCTTTCCTTCACTTTCTGCACCCCAGAGCAGAAGCCAACCCAGTGCAGCCCCTAGCCCCAGGCTCACTTGTCCCAGTCCCTCTGTCTTGTCCCTCTGCCGTATCCGGCCCTCATTACTGTCCCTTTGCCCAAACAGGGTTCTTAGGGCTCTTCACCTACAGTGGCCGCTGCTCCACTCAGAGGGTGTCCTGTCCCCAGGATGTGGGTGGCTGTGTCACTGTTCCCTGCCAGCACACAGCGAGGCTTCTGCTGTCCTGGACAGAGCTGGTACCATTTCTGAGTCTCCCCCCACCCCCTGGGGCGTTGTACTGTTCTTAGCTGTGTCTGGCAGGTGGGGCCCCCTGGGCAGCAGGGGGTAGGAGCCTGTGGCTGACCCTCTCCTTTGCCTGTCAGGAAGTATCTGCCTCCCATGCTCATTGCCTTTATGACATAGGTGCTGATTTCCCATCAAATAGGGCCTGCGTGCTCATCCTTTGTTCTGTGGGGACACGTTTTTTTTGTGTGTGTGTGTGTGTTTTTTTTTTTTCCATGTGTCACTTTTCCAAGATGGTGTCTTTTGAGTTGTAAAACTCTTAAATTTTTATGAATGAAATCTTCTTCTTTTCCTTTATGATTTCTGGATTCTGGTTTTTGTTAAGGAAAACCTGCCCTGTTGCAAGATTATAAAAACATTGCCCTGTATTTTTCCAGTACTTTTATACTTTTTTAAAAACATACAGCTCTATAGTCTACCTGGAATTGCTTTTCCAGTGAATGGGCATGTAGTTATCTCGCCAGTATTCATTGGGTAATGTGTTGTCTCCCGCCAGATTGGGGGAAGTGTGGCTCCAAGTGCTCTGGGGCTTGTTTCTGGACCTGGTTCCAATGCCACAGGCCTTGTCACTTCATAACCTGTGTTAATAGCTGATCTCCCCCGGTCAGGTCACGGCTCTTTTCTTCTTTTGAAGGTTCCTGTTGTCCTGTGTTTTCTCTTTAAGATGAACCTGTCAGTGTTAGTGCACTGGGGTTGTCTTCATGATTAATTTTTCTCAGGTATCTTCCTAGGTTGCTCTTGTTTTCTTACAAATTCTGATAAAGCCTAGTTACCTGGCAGGAGCCCTGCTGTCTGCAGTAATGGCCGCGGCCCCTCCTTCCCCCTGTGGGGCAGTCTGTATCCCCAACTGTGGCATCGAGGTGCTCAGCTTTAAGACTCACCTTGCAGTGTTTTGTTTTCTATAGTTTCTTTTAGAACATTTTCTACGTCTGGAAGGCTATGGTTATTTATCATCTGTAGAAATTACCTGGAGCAGGTGCTGAGTTTTCTGGAGTCCTCTCTTCCCGGGTTTTGCATCTTTGTGCTGAGGGGTTGCTTCAGCCCACGGGGGTTTCGTCCCCCACCTTGGTGCTCACAGGAGAGAGGAGCCACATCTCCACTCAGGGCGGGATTCTGGGCTTCTCACAAAGAATGGGGGGTGTGGCATGGCCGGGCCTTTGTTTCCACAGGACCACCTTCTGACCCCTCTGTGGGTGGGAGGTGCTTACAGCTACCCGCTTTTTCTTACACTCAGCCCTGTATGCCGGGGTCCAGGGCTCGCCAACAGGATTTGTAGCTGTCTTGCACTCTGTGTTAACTCCCAGGTGGCAACCTCCCCGTTTCCCCAGCACTCCAGAGCAGTGTCCGTGTCTGTGACAACACGAGCTCTGAGTCCCAGGGCCAGGATGCCCTGGGGCCCCTGCACAGTGCCCTCACTTCCCACAGGCCTTGGGCAGGTGTGTGGCTTGTCCGCCCCTCATCCTCTGGGTCTGCACAGCGGGGAGGGGCAGACCTGCTTCTGAGGGCTATGCACAGGATCCAGCACATCTGGGTGGTGTGCACTTCTGACCCACATGGTCTGGGGGCATTTTTCTCCTCTCCTAGAGTTGGCTTTTCCTCAGTTCCTGTGTGTTTTTTTTTTTTTTTTTTGGCCGGGGCTGTGTTTGAACCTACCACCTCCAGCATATGGGGCCAGTGTCCTACTCGTTTGAGCCACAGGCACCACCCATCAGTTCCTGTGTTTTAATAGCCTCATCCAAGACCCAGCTTTCGAATATTGATGAAGACTTACTTTCCCTTATAATTATTTGCCAAGTAGAAGCCACTGTCGTAGAAGACCCTCGCCTGCTAACCCCTCCTTGGTGTGTTCTTTGAGGAGGATCCCTTCAGTTGTTCTTTCTGTGTCTGTTGCTTTTAATTTTAGTACAGATTCTGTCTTCTCTGGGCCAGGCTTGGCCTGCCCAGCGTCTCTTTGCCCTCCCCTGTGTCACTTCAGTTGTATTTTGTAAATAGTGACTACAGCTGGGCCTGTGTCATAGCCCACACCACTCTTTGCTAGGGGAGACACCCCTCCACCTCCGCGGTGAGGGTGATGCCACCAGCTCTTCCACTGCACTGCCTCCGCCCCTGTCCTAGTCCCTGCTGGTGCCTGAGGCCTAGGCCAGCCCTTTTTGTCCTGGTGGGGTTAGAGGTTAGCAAGGCCCTCTGCCTGTGCTCTCTACTGACACTCAGCTCCAGGTGCCTCCAGACCTGCTGCAAACGCCCCTCCCTCGTCACCCCTCCCTGTCCCCCGGTTTCTCCCTGCCAATCACCTGGGGTATGATGCTGGTCAGTTCTTTCAGGCTCAGAGCTAGTGATTTTCTCTCGAAGCATGCCTGTTGTTTCAGAGTCTTTACTCAGCACACACTCTGCAGGTGCATGGCAGCCTGTCTGTCCAGAAGTGCTGCTTCGTGCCCTGCCCTGCTGGCTGTCAGCTCTCTGGGGTGACTGGACTCAGCCTGGCTTGCCACACGCAGCATGACCTGTGTCCACAGCTGCACCAGAAGCTGAGTGTTCTGGATGGGGACTCAGGTGGAAACAGTAGTGCAGGGTCTTGGGAGGCCACCTTGGCCATGTGGTCGGCCTGCGCAGTACCCACTGTGTGTTCCAGAGGCGGGACCGCAAGGCCAGAGCACCTCCCCTCAGCCGCCCCCCCCTCTCAGGTGTCCCCAGGTGTCATTGCCAACCCCTTTGCGGCAGGCGTCAGCCAGCGGGACAGCCTGGAAAGCGTCTCTTCCATTGACCGGGAGCTGAGCCCTGAGGGGCTGGGCAAGGTCAGAACTGCCTAGGCTGGGAGCCCTGCAACCGGGGAGCCTGAGGCCCTGGGTTCCTGACTGGCATCTGCTCTGCTCACAGGAGAAGGAGCTGCCTGGACAGAGCCTGCACTGGGGGCCAGAGCATGCAGAGGCTGTGGTGAGTGTCGAGTCACTCCTGCCCCAGCTAGAGCCCTGGCTCTGAACTCTGGGCTACCCCTCTCACTGGGGCATTGCAGTGGGGGACACGGTCCATGGGGAAGTGGTAGCTGTGCCCCAGGCCCTGGCCTACCCTGCAGCATCTGTCCATCCCTGCAGCCTGCCTGGCTGTAGACGCAGCCCCGCTAGCACCATGTCCTCTCTGCTCTCCAGGGTGAGGCTCTGGAGCCCCTGAAGCTGGACTACCGTGCCCTGGCCGCCGTGCCCAACATTGGCAGCTCGCAGAGGGTCAGTGTCTAGAGTGGCCTCTGTCCTGCTCAGCTTCCCACCCCGAGATGAATGCCAAGGCTGTCAAGAAGAAAATCTTTTGTGGGGGTTGGAGGAGGCTTCTGGGGCTGGTGTGTGTCTTGTCCCTCAGCTCTCAGCCCAGGCCTTGAGGCGTGTGCTGTTGTGCCCCTGCTCTTCACTGAGGATGGGAGGGCCCCATTCTAGGGAGGCCTCTGGTGTCTGCATTTCCCTTGCCCTGTCCCTGCAGGCAGAGGGGCTCCTGGTGGGGTGAGCAGGGATGAGCCACCCTGGAATGACCGGCCAGGGCAGCTGCAGGGGGCCGTGGGGGCCCAAGTGGGGTCGAGGAAGGAGGCCCAGCCCTGACAGCTGGGCTGGGTGTGGACACAGGAAAGTCAGTCCTCACTCTTCCCTCAAGAGATATAAATAACCCTCCCAGAGGGTGTGCTCATTCAGCTGCCACTGGGAGACCCTGCAGGACCGTGAGTAGCTGAGGCCTGGGCCCAGCCAGGCCGTTGCACAAGCAGCAGAGGGGCAAGGAGGGCAGCCCCCTCAGCCCCCTCAGGGCCTTTGGGCATCTTCCTTTGGCCACACCCCAGAGAAGGAAGCCCCCTGTTGTGGGAGGTGACTGGGGCTGGGTGTCTAAGCAGAAATGCCCACTCAGACCCTAGCTCCCTCTAGCCTCAGCAGCAGACATGGGCTCCACCAGCACCTCGAGGGCCAACCCTGCCAGGGATTGGACCCCCAACACTACCTCCCTCTTGTCCTTCAGCTCTGTTTCCTCTGGCTCTCACCCCATTCCATCTCTCCCTGCAAAGTTCTGGTCAGCCCAGGATCCAGTGTTGTGGGAGAAGGGGAAAATCCTGTCTGGCCCAAGTGGACTTCCAAGCCCCTGTGTGTGTGTGTGTGTGTGTGTGTGTGTTTGGGGGGGGGGGTTCCCCAGGCTGTGGTCAGGTCGGGGATCCTTCCTCCTTGTCTGACCATCACCCCTGCATCCTCCTGCTCCTCCAGGTTCCATCTGGCACAGCTGGAGGAAAAATGGCTAAGGCCTTCTGCTCCTCCAGCAGTCAGCAGGTGAGTGCCCTGAGTAACAGGCAGCCTTTGGGTGGGGGTAGAGGTTGAGATGTCAGCCTGCAGGTGCCTTCCCTAGGAGGGACATTGGGAAAGGAAGCTTCCCCTGCGAGAGTGGGGTTGACTCTGTCTTCCTGCACTAACTCGGAGACCTGTGTGAGGACAGTATGGACACCTCCCTGGTCAGAACTGCAGCTTCTGGAGGGGTTACAGCCCTGCAAGATCCAGTGTGGTCTCAGTCCCAACAGTCCTGAGGGCTTCTGGCCTTGTCCAGCCCCTCCTCTTGCCAGTAGTCTTTCACCCCCAGCCTCCCCATCTGTGTAGTGCTGGTGGGAATGGGCACAGGCTATGCCCACTCAGAGCCCAGTACTAGCCTCGGCTCCTCACAGGTAGGAGGATGCCAGCCCCACCCAGGCCACCCACCTGGGCCCTATCTCTCTCTCTCCCACCATCCCACCCCACCTCTACCTCAACCCCTGACCCTGTTCTCCTCAGGCCCAGCCCCTGCCTTTACAGACAAAACCCGGGGTGATCCATCCATTGGCTCAGGCCTGGCCAAGGGACTCCCCGACCCCCAGGGGCAGAGATGGTCTCTGCTGCGTGAGTGCCCTGTTCCACTGGGGTGGGGGTGTCAGAGCCCCTTTCCTAGGCAGGATGGCAGGTGGGGGTCAGAGGCAGCAGAGAGACTGCCAGTGACTGGGTGGGCATCAGCTGCCCCCTTCTCATGTGAGCCTGGCCCCCCAGCCGCCCTCCCCACCCTCCCCGGATGAGCTCCCTGCCAGCGTGAAGCAGGCTTACAGGACCTTCGCTGCCGTGCCCACCCCACACCCCCCCCAGGATACATCTGCCCAGGTATGTGGGGACGGCCACCTGCCATGCATGCTGTGAGAGTACCATGAGGGCCTTGTGGCCCCAGGAGCGCTGCCCAAGTCTCTGCCTTGCTCCCCCAGCCCTCCACACCTGGGCCCGCAGCCTCCCCAGAGCAGCTGTCCTTCCGCGAGCGGCAGAAATACTTTGAGCTGGAGGTGCGGACACCCCAGGCTGAGGGCCCCCCCAAGCGCGTGTCCCTGGTGGGTGCTGATGACCTACGGAAGATGCAGGAGGAGGAAGGTGAGGGGTGTGGTGGAGGGAGAGTTCTAGGACCCTGCTGGCCCAGCCTGACCTCCCCTGGACCCCCAGCCCGCAAGCTGCAGCAGAAGAGAGCACAGATGCTGCAGGAGGCACCAGCCGCTGGGCCCAAGGTGCAGCTGGCCCTGGACAGGGAAGCCCCAGATGAGGAACAAGAGGACGAGCTGCCCTGGGCTGGCCCAGAC
This sequence comes from Loris lydekkerianus, assembly GCA_963574355.1. Classification (NCBI taxonomy): domain Eukaryota; kingdom Metazoa; phylum Chordata; class Mammalia; order Primates; family Lorisidae; genus Loris; species Loris lydekkerianus. Next base: position 28,559 of record CAUYPK010127876.1, read on the forward strand.
CCTGCCAGAGGGTGAGCACCGCCCCGCGCCAGGATTGCCCTGGTGTCCACCCCTCCCCCCAATGCATCCTGTTGCCTTTTCCTGTGCCGGTCCCCAGGCAGAGCCCATCGTCCCCCGTACCCCTGGGGGGCAGTGCCCCAGTGCGGACAGCCAAAGCTGAGCGGCGCCACCAGGAGCGACTACGCGTGCAGAGCCCTGAGCCACCGCTGCCAGAGCGGGCCCTATCCCCTGCCGAGCGCCGTGCCCTGGAGGCCGAGAAGCGGGCACTTTGGAGGGCAGCCAGGTAAGGCCCTGCCACATGTCACCCACCCTTCCTTCGCAGGGCTGTGCACCCTGGGTCACCCACCCGGCCTGCTGGTCTTTGCAGGATGAAGTCTCTGGAGCAAGATGCCCTCCGGGCACAGATGGTTCTCAGCAAGTCCCAGGAAGGCCGGAACAAGAGGGGACCCCTGGAGCGGCTGGCTGAGGCCCCTTCTCCTGCACCCACCCCCTCGCCTACCCCCTTAGAAGGTCTGTGTGTCCAGGGACAGGAGAGGGACTCAGCCTGCCACATGGACCTCTCCCAACACCCGCTTCTTGTCCCCTAGACCTCAGTTCCCAGACCAGCACCTGCCCTGGACGCCTGGTGAGGAGCCAGCAGCTGTTGCCCTTCCCAGAGCCCTGAGGCGGGGGGGAGGGGGTGTCCAGACTCCCCACCCCTGCGGCCCTCACCTCTTCCTCTCCCTCTCTGCCTCTTGTGCTCACGCTGTCCTTTCAAGCCCTTGTCTGGAAAGAAGTTTGACTACAGGGCGTTTGCAGCCCTCCCTTCTTCCAGACCTATCTGTGACGTCCAGGTACCTTGGCCCTCCAGGCCTTTCTGCTCATGACCCTTGCCGTGCCTGTCACCCAGCCTGTCCACTCCTGCAGTCCTCTCCTTTCCTGTCTGCTATCTTGCTCTGTCTCTTGGGTGTGGGGCCTCTCTACCCACCTCCCCTCCTGCCCTGACCCACTCTGGCTCTGTAGCCCCACCTAGGGAACCAAGTCCCCATGGGTGGCTTCTGGCCGCTCTGGCACAGCCCTGAGCAGCCCCTCTTCCTATCATAGTCACCGGACTCTGCTGAAGAGCTGAGGTCCCTGGAACCGTCTCCCAGCCCAGGTGAGTGCGGCCCAGCTGGGGGTGGGCGCCCTGGGCCCTGCTGCACTCAGCTCACTGCCGCCCTGTTCCCACCCAACAGGCCCACAGGAGGAAGATGGAGAGGTGGCTCTGGTGCTTCTGGGCAGACCCTCACCGGGCGCCATGGGCCCCGAAGACGTGAGGCTGTGCAGTAGCCGCCGCCCCATGCGGCCTGGGCGCCGAGGCCTGGGCCCTGTGCCCTCCTAGGGGTGGGCACCTCCCCCGACTTGCCCTATCTTTTAACATGTTAGCATTTTAAAGAGCCCCTCAGGAGCTCTGGCCTCTGACTAACTGCCCCTGCCCCGGCCAGGACCTCTTGGCGAGACTGTAACTAGTGATGTTTGTACAACCAAAGACTCTATTTTGTGGTTTAAGGAGAATAAAGTTGGCTACATTTTATCTTCTGTCTGGCTGTTTCTCCATCCTCACACCCAGACCAACTGCCCTGCAGTCCTCTAAGGCTGGGCCCAGGTCTGCCCATGAGCCGTGTCCCTTCTCCTGCCACCACATCTCATGTGCCTCCCGGACACCCCCACCAGGTCCCCCCAGGTGTCCTGTGAGCCTGAGCTCAGGACCCAGACTGGACGTGGGTGCACACACAGCACGAATGTGCACCCACCATGGGAACACAGCGTGGATGCGCAGACCATGGGCACATGGCAGCCTGGACACATGCTTTATTGGGGTGGGTGCTAGTGGCTGGCACCAGGCAGCTGCACGCGAACAGGGAACAGCAGCTGCAGCTGCTCGGCTGGTGGCCACTGAACCCTCGTGACAAAGAAGAGGCGGAAGTGCTCCAGGCGTGCCTCCTGGAACTGCATGGGCCCGTATTCCGGCCCATCAGCTGGCCGCAGGAGTGACAGGTACCCCTCCCGCTCCAGCAGCTCACGGCTCAGCAGTGCCTGTGCCAGGCCCGGCTGCACGGCCTCTAGCTGCTGCTGCACCACAGGGAACAGGTCCACCTCTCGCAGGTCAAATACCAGTGGCTTCCCGTACCTGCAGAGAACAGGGAGGGCTGGTAGGCAGTGCTGAGGAGGAGGGGCAAGGGTGAGCCCGCTGCCTCACCTGAGCGCCCCCAGCAGAGCCAGCCGCACCCTCTCAGGCCTCAAGTGCTCCGGGTTTACTGTGTCCAAGTAGTTGGTGTCCTGGTAGCGCAGGAAGGTGGCCGCCTGGCCTGAAGGGTCGATGACAAGAGGCCACCTGGGGGCAGCCACCAGGTCACCACCACACCACAAAGCCCCCACTCACCCAGGCCTGACCTGCAGCACTGACCGGCCGTCAGCACGGATGCGGCCACCCACGTCCTTCATCAGCACGTCGTGCATCTCGGTCACCTGGCACCTCAGCCCGGGTGCCACCGCCTCCTCTGTGGGGATGTGAACGTGCGGGCGATTTCCACGCCAACCCCTCCTGGGACCTCACCTCTCCAGCCCACCACAGGCTGAAACCGCCCACCCTCCTGTGTCTGCTCGCGCAGCTCCAGTCTGGCCATGGCCAGTGTCTCTTCGGCCTTCTGGGCCTCCTGCCGCAGCTTGTCCACTTGGGCCTCTGCATCCCTGATAGCCTGAAAGAAGGGGCCACACTGACCACCTGCCCTGTCCCACATTCCATCTCCAGAGGCCCACTTCCCACCTCACCCCACCCTGAGGAGGTCATGCTCCTCACATCTGGGGGCAAAAGAGGCAGCCCAGAAACCCAGGTTTGCAGGGGAGAAACCTTGGCTGATGCAGCACAAGGTGGGGTGTCCTGAATGCAGGGCCCAGCAAGCCTGGCACCGCACCTGCAGTGTGAGCTCTGTCTTGCCTGCTTGCCTCTGCTCACATTTATCGTGCTCCGTGATCCTCCGATTGAGTTCGCAGTAGGCCTGGTGCAGCTGGGCAGGCAGATGGGCCAGGTCCAGGGCCCACAACATACCTCCCTTCTGCCTCTTCTTCCAGCTGCCCAGTTTCTCCCCAAGTTCTCCTCCTCCCCATCGAGCTCCCCTCCTCCCTACCTGGCTGCCCATCCTCCTCCCCACCCAGCTACCCTCCTCCCCACCTGCTTCCCTGTTCTCCTCCCAACCTGTCTGCCCTCCTTCCTGCCTGGCTTTCTGTCCGGCCCCCAGTTCCCCATCCTCCCCCCAACTCCTCCCTGAGGTCACAGCTCACCTCCTTGTGGCACCTCTGCTGCTCCTTGACTAGCTGTTGTACCTTGAGGGTCATGCTACATTGGAGGGAAGGATCTGGGTCAGAGGACGCCCTGCCACTTCTCCCTGCCCCCGCCCTGCTGCCCCCGCACCGTGTGGCCTCAGCCTCCTTGTGCCTCTGGGCCTCCTGTGCCCTGCGCTGCTGCTCGGCATGCATGTTCTGCACCATGACCTCCGTGAGGCTCAGGTCCCACGACTGCAGCACGCTGGCCACTGCATCCAGTGAGGCCACCTGATAACAGGTGACATTTATTAGGCACTCGGGGTGTTTCCTAAGCCTTCTGCACAACCTGGGAAGGAGGCATCTGAGGGGAAAACGCAGGTCTACTGTGTAACAGAGACACCGCAGGCCTGGAGCGCTCAGCAAAATCCTCACAGAGCAGACTGAGCAAGTACCAAGATGACATGGGCTGGGTGGGAAGCTGGCACTTTTCTGCCCTGAAGTGCGGCTCAGACCAGCTCTGACTGCTCTGGAGATGATTTGCTGCCCCATGGTGCCTCAGCTCCCTGTGCGGAAGTCCCATCTGGTATAGACTCATCCTACACTGACAACACGTGGGGCTGCTTGGCAGCATATGACGATGGCACTGTGCACGGGTGACATGCTTCACTGTGAGTCAGCAAAGAGGTGACGTCAAAGCTTGGCGTCACTTGTGAGGATTTAAATCAACTGCGGGGTCTGCCAGTTCAGAGCCCAGGCCCAGGTGCGCCACCCACTCCTTGGTGCCAGCTCCCCTTGAGCAAGGAGCTGTTTGTTAGTGGGTGAGCTCTGCAGCACCTGCTTGTGCTCCGGGCCCCCAAGGTGCCTGATGTCCAGAGGGCAAGGTGTGCCTAGCTCCCCAACAAGCGACAGTGGGGGTGGGCTCTCCTTAGAACCCAGCCTGGCAACCATCAGGGGCCTGAGGAGTTGTGGGCTGAAGGGGTGGGCCTGGGAAAAGAAGGCAGGTGCCTGGGGGTGGGGGGGCAGCCACCAGGCACGGGAACACACTACTCAGTGAGAAGACTGGTGGATGGTGGGTGGGTGCTCAGGCTATAGTGTGAGTTGGGACACTGTGCTTAGGGTGAGTGACAGGAGGCAGACATAGGATTTGGGTAAGAATGATAGCTAAGCAATGGAGAATAAGGTGTCTGTGCAGTGATGGGGCGTGGACAGGGGAGGGTGGCCCTGTGAGGGCCTGGGAGCAGGGCTGTGGTTACAGCCAGGGATGGGCCCTATGGGGACTGAGCTAGGCAGAAGGGGAAAGAGTTTATGGATGTGCTAGAGGGAAAGAGAAGAGAAAGGAGCAGAGACAGAGACAGATGCAGCCCGGGATAACTGCCACCCCAGAAGCCTGCTGGACATGTGCTGACATGGCTGTCAGTCTGCAGGTGAAAGAGGCAGAGGCCGGGGGAAGGGGCAGCATGGGGACCTGCAGCTCCAGACACATGCTGACATGGCTGTCAGTCTGCAGGTGGAAGAGGCAGAGGCCGGGGGAAGGGGCAGCGTGGGGACCTGCAGCTCTAGACACATGCTGACGTGGCGGTCAGCCTGCAGGTGGAAGAGGCAGAGGCCGGGGGAAGGGGCAGCGTGGGGACCTGCAGCTCCAGACACATGCTGACGTGGCGGTCAGCCTGCAGGTGGAAGAGGCAGAGGCCGGGGGAAGGGGCAGCGTGGGGACCTGCAGCTCCCTGGAGGGTTGCGGATATATCCACAAGCTACCCATGGCCTGATGCCAGCCCTGTAGTTTGGCCCCCAGCTACACATATCTGCTTCACAGCACCTAGCACCAGTTGATCAAAGCCCACCAGGGCAAAAATCAAAATTTTACACATCTAATTGCTTTAAATATAACCCAATTAAGCATATTTTTAGACATTCAGTGACTGTGGGAGGTAGGTGGGCTGATGTCTCCACTGGGCTTCCGATTGCAGGTGGGCCATCATCCCTGTAGTTCCTCCCAGATCATTGGAGAGTCTCACCAGACCACCTGAGAGGAGGAGCCTGGAGGGAGCCCAGCCGGGAGAATATCAACTTGAACATCTCTGCCCGGGTGTGGTGGCTCTCACCTGGAATCCCAGCATCTGTGAGGCGGAGGCAGGAGGATTGCTTGAGCTCAGGAGTTCAGGACCAGCCTGAGCAAAAGCCAGACCCCGTCTCTACTAAAAATAGAAAAACTGAGGCAAGAGGATCTCTTGAGCCCAAGAGTTGGAGATTGCTGTGAGCTATGATGCCACAGCACTCTACCCAGGGGAACAGCTTGAGACTCTGTCTCAAAATAATAATAATAATAACCATCCCTGCCTGGGGGATCAGCAGAACTGGTGGGTTAAGACTTTGGAATCTTGATCAGCAGTTTAGATTAGAGAAGTTAAGATGTCTGCTCTGTGGTGATGAACCTGCTACCCCTCCCCTTTTCTAAATATATGTTTTCAGATTGCTCTAGACATTCCGTTACACTAAGTTCCTGATTACCCCCACCTTCCTGGGAGCTGAAGATTTCCTCTAATCCTAGTTTTGAGCACCGTAAAAGACCCCTGAGAGATTGGACCACTGCTGCAGTCCCTCAACCTGCCACTCGGGGCATGAGACCATGTACATCTCTCCATATGCATTAAGTTGGTGTGAAGCCTCCTTCTTCCTTCAGTGCTGCCTCCCTTGTCATCCCCCAGCCTGGGGTGGGGTCCCCACAGAACCCTGAGAGAGACTGCCTGATTTGCATACCCTGCAAACTGTACCCAACCTCTGTCAGCCTCTGTCTCTGGTGAGACAAACCAGGGATATAGAGCCTCAGCCAGGTGCCCTCCGGGCCCTCATGTGTCACCCGGGCACTAAGCTTCCTGCCCAAAAACCTGTGCAAGTGTGCCACTAACATTTCCTCAAACAGCCCTAGACCTCCAACTACCCACACCTGCCCCCCTCTGTGCCCTGCGGCCACAGAGCCTCCTCCTTGTCCCCCACTTCCCGGCCTGTACAACCCATCCAGAAGTTCCTGACACTCACAGCTCTCATTCCCTCACCTCTATGCCAGCTTTCCCTTGAGTGTCACCTTCTCAGTGAGGCCCACCCTGGCCACCTTTCTTAAAATCACAAGTGTGGGTGAGCAGCCCCAAACTACATGAGTTCTTTTCCAGAGCTCAGGGGTGGTGAAAGAATATGAGAAATAAAAGGACTCAAAGACAACGAATTAGAATTTTAAAGAGAGGACCCAGGGACCCTTCCGCCACCTAGAGTGAGGAGGAGGCACAGGCCCCTGGCTCCCCATCTGCCCAGCGTCTATCACAGTGCTAACAGTTAATCACCAGTTCAGCTGAAATGAACCCAGACATCACTGTTCTGCTTTACTGGGTGTCCCAGCTACACTACTTCCTAACTTCCCGAACCTTTACTCAAACATGCTACTACTCTTTGTTATTTACTCCTTTAAAATAAAGAACAAGGAACAAAGTCCAGAAACAGGATGTTAAGACCGACCCCCCTCAAACTGCACAGGCAAATTCCAAGAAAGGTTATGGAGCCTCCTGGAAACACGCGGGCAGACAGGGCGAAAAGTCATATTGAGAACTGGGAAGGAAGAGTCATGTCCCCTTTAACTCCCCAAGAGACCATTTCTCTCTTATGGAAATCTGGTGCTGGTGCTGGTGCTGTCCCCTAAGAGTAACACCTACCTGTTACCAGTTCTAATCCCCAACACAGCACAGACTGCCCGGGAGGCACATTCTGCCTCCAAGGGTCTCTGCCTAGCAGGGTGGCACTGGGGGAAGGGGGAAGCCATGGCAAAACAAATTCCTTTGTTTTATTCAGCCAGGCTCCCGCTGCTGCTCACCCAGCAGACTTGTGGTGTTCTCCACACTGGTGGTAACATCGTACACGCCTTCCTCTGCACCCACTTCTTCAATCTCTAGTTCCTTGCTCACTATTACCATTCCAATTATATTTCTTAACTCTACGCTACTCTTATTAAAATTTAAAAATTCTCTTTTACTTTAAGAAATTAAATCAGTTGGTCATGCAAGCACGTGACAACAGTATCTCCCCTCATTCCCCTACCCCTCTGCCCGCACACAAGCTCAGTCTGCCCACCCTTCTCACCACTCTTACTTTTTACATTTTTCCATAGAACTTGCCATACTACTGATTGGTTGACCCCATTATGCTGTGAGGTCTGTGACAGAAGGAATTTTGTTTAGTTCAAGGACGTCCACAAGAACAGTGCCTGGCACACACATTTTGTCAACTAATCCCACGGCTTGGCTACTGAATGAGCGAATGTATGGTTGCATAAGGTACACCTGATTGTATTTACAAATGAAAAGAGGCGAGATGGACATATGAACAGATTCTCTGATACGTACAGAGAAATGCATAGATAGGAGCACAAGTGAACGGGCAGAAGGACAATCAAAGGAATTTAGGACTGTATGAATTTTATCCTCACTTATGATGGAGTCCTAAGAACTGCGCCCTCAAGAATAAGGGGGACCCAGAATTAGACAGACTCTCAGAGGAACTTCAGTTCAGCTTCAAATCATCTCCATCCCTGAAACTGGTTGGGTGACTCCAGACTGTTGGTGCCCCCAGTACATGGCAAAAGCCATGCTAAATGCTAAATATTCAGTGAAAGAAGATGACATCTTCCTTTGAATTATTTCTAGAAATAAAATATATGGCACAACAAAAGGGCAAAAGAAAAGACAATATAAATGAAGCTCTGCAGAAACCACAGGTGACAGAAATATATCCACAAGGAATCCAGATATTGGAGTTATCACTATAGACTTTAATAACTAAGTACATTTACTATGTTAAACGAGATAGAAGACTAGATTGAGAATTTTGGCAGAGATATGGAACCAAATAAAATTTCTAGAAATGAAAATGAAAATAATCAACATTAAGAATAAAATGCATAGATTTAACAACTGGCTAGATACAACTGAAGAGAGAATTAGTGAGCTGGAAGACATGTCACGAGAAAATATCCAAAATAAATTGAAACACAAGGATGAAAAATATTTTTAAAAGAGGGTTAAAAAAAAAAAAAAGACTGTGATAGTTAATGAATGCTGATCATCAGATATTTCCATCCTTCTACCTTCTAGACATAGGTGGTTGGGTGGAGCCAAATGACCAGGTCTGGCAAATAAGCTATAAATAGAAGCATTTGTGCCAGGACCTCAGGAGCTCTCTTCCCCTCTGGTACTGTGACCAGCAGTATTCAAGACAGTGGCTGCTCTGTCAGCCTGGAATCTTAGAAGATGAAAATGAGCAGAAGCTGTCAGCCTGGAATCTTAGAAGACGAAAATGAGCAGAAGCCCCCTGCTGACCCTTAGTGGACAGCATGTAGCATAAGCAAGAAACAAATTCATTTCGTTTTAAGCTACTGGGATTTGGGGATTGCTTGTCCCACAGTATACCCTCCTCTCTCCTGACTGATACTTAAATGTAGAGGTTATAGTGAGAAGATCCATCAAACATAGATCTGCTGAGTGAGGACAGGGCAGAAACAATGAAGGAGTGACCAAGAACTTCTGAAACCTCTCCCTTTATGGAAACAGGGTAGGAAGACTTGCTTTATTTGGTATAAGACGTTCTATAAAGCAACTGTAATGAGGACGCTGGACATGTGGAAGAGGACAGAGATCTGTGGACGGAGTGACATGCACAAACATCCTTGACTCAGGGTAGAGGTGGCCGTACAGGACATGGCAGGGGCACAGTCTGCCACAAGGACTGTGGGGGTTCTGAGGAAAACTGTACATCCATGTGAGAAATAAATATGATCGATTACCACTTTGTGCAAGACAAACCAAAATAACACACACAAATCAATTGAGTGGATGGCAGATCTAAATATGAAAGATAGAATATTGTGTAAAGAATGTATGTGTATGTGTGTCCTTGGGAGTATGGAAAGGTGTCTTAAACTGACAGCAAAAGCACCATCCAGCAGGAAATTTTCCATAAAATTATAACATTGAGAGCATGAAAAAGCAAGTTAGACAGAAGACATAATATATACAACCAACAAAGTGCTTGATCCAGAAGATATAAACAACGCCTCCAGATCAGTAAGGAAATAAATCAGACCATCCAAGAGACAAGTGGTCACGAAGAGAACAGGCATTTCTTTGTTTTTAAATTTTTTTTAGAGACAGAGTCTCACTTTATTGCCCTCCGTGTGGTTTTTTTTTTTTTTTTTTTGTCAAATTTGGAAATGTTTAGGTAGATAAATGTTTATTTCTTCAAATATTTTTTCTCTTTGTCTTCTTTCTTCTATACTTTGGGCAATCCAATCACATGTGTCAGGAAGCTTTAAATTGCCCCACAGCTCATTAACCCTGTTTTCATCAGGAGGACCCTTTTTCTCTGTTTTTTCGTTTGGAGTAGTTTCTGTTGCTATGTCTTCAAATTCATAAATGGTCACCTCTGTAATGTCTAATCTGACACTAATCGCAACCAGAGTGTTTTTAACTTCAGACATTGTAGATGTATCTTCAGAATTTCAGCTCGGGTCTTTATACTTCGGTGTTTCTAATTGTCTGAACATCTGGAATATAGTCACGACAGCTGTTTTAATGTCTTCACCTGCTGACGCTAACGTGGGTGTGAGTTCTGGGTTTGTCTTTTCTCATCGTGGATCATAGTTTCCTGCTTCTCCGCCTATCTGGGGATCTTTGATTAGATGCTAGACACTGACTTTCACCCTGTTAGGAGGAGTATATTTGTGTATCTCTTTGAGTAGCCTTCAGTTTTGTTCGGGGATACAGTTAAATTACTTGTACAGTTTATCAGTTGGGTCTTACATTAAAATTTATTAGGGTGGGCCAGAGCAGCATTTATTCAAGGAACCATCCTTCCTCAGTTCTAAGCACACTGCCCTCTCTCCCCCGCTGTGCGGGCACTCTGCTCCCTTCACTCTCCTCTCTCTCAGACAGTCGTTTTCCCAGCCTTGAGTAGTTTCTCCAGATTTATGAATATTCCACTGAGTAACCAAAGGGATCTGCTACACATTTCTGGAGTTCTCTTTCTCTCTGCAGCTCTCCTCTCACTGGCACGTGCACTCTCAAGTGGCTTGGGTGTCCCTGAACTCTAAGCTCTTAACTTGGGGAACACACCTGGCTCCACCTGGGCTCCCCTTTCCTACACCACTGCCTAGAAACTCTCTCATGGTGGTAAACTGGGGCCATCATAGAGTAGGGCTCACATGTTTATTTTCAGCCTCTAGGGAATCACTTTCTGATTCATTGCTGATACATGTATGGCCTTGAAAACCGTGTTTCATATGTCCTGTCTAGACCTTGTTCTTGTTTCAAGTAGGAGTGTAAGTCAGGTTCTTATGAACTCCATCTTGGAAGCAGAAAGTTCTGTTCATTTTTTTTAGATTCCTTTTTCCCCTTTGTATTTCATTCTGGATAGTTTCTTTCTCTTTTCTTTCTTTATTTCTTTTTCTTTTTTTTTTTTTTTTTTTTTTTGAGACAGAGTTTATGTCACCCTCGGTAGAGTGCCATGGGATCACAGCTCACAGAAATCTCAAACTCCTGGGCTGAAGAGATCCTCTTGCCTCAGCCTCCCAAGTAGCTGGGACTACAGGTGCCCAGCACAACACTTGGATAATTTTTCAATTTTTATTTTTATCATTATTGTTATGATTATTATTATTATAGGAGACAGAGTCTCACTATGTCGTCTTGGGTAGAGTGCTGTGGTGTCACAGCTCACAACCTCAGACTCTTAGGCTCAAGTGATCCCCTGGCCTTAGACTCCTGAGTATCTGGGACTATAGGTGCCTGCCACAATGCCAGGCTATTTTTAGAGACAGGAGTCTTGCTTTGGCTCAGGCTGGTCTCAAACTTCTGAGCTCTAGGGATCCTCCTACCTGGGCCTCCCAGAGTGCTGGGATCACAGATGTGAGCCCTGGTGCCCAGCCTGCATGTGTTTAATGCAGCTGTGATACCTTTCAATGTCCTTGTCCACCAACTCTGTCATCTGTGTCATTTCGGAGTCAGGTATGACTGATTGATTTTTATCTTCACTCTAGATTATTTTTCTTGGATTTTTTTTTGCATGCTTGATAATTTTACTAAATTTTTAATTTCAAATAATTGTAGATTTACATCAAGTTACACAGAGTAGAGAGCTTCCATATGCCTTTAACAAGTGTCCCCACATGATGACATCTACATACAGCACAATAAACATACCAGAATATTGACAGGTTAATCCACAGACCTCACCTTTGATTTCAACAATTTTAAATGTAGTTGTGGGGCATGTACAACTTTCTTGCATGTGTGGATTTGTGTAACCGCCACCATAATCGAGACACAGGACTGCTGCTGCACCTCAAGGACCCCTGTGCTTCTCCTCTCTCTGTGCCAGACCTGTCTCACTCCAGTCCCCCCACCACCACCACTCCCATTTGTAACCCTGTAAGCCACTAATCTCTTCTACTTCTCTATAATCTTGTCCTTTTGAGAATGTCATGTAAGTGGAATCGTATAGCATATGACCTTTTAATATTTGTTTTCTTCCCCCACTGAGCATAATTCTCTCTCTCTTTTTTTTTTTTTTTTTTTTTTTGCAGTTTTTGGCTGGGGCTGGGCTTGAATCCACCACCTCCAGCATATGGGGCCAGTGCCCTACTCCTCTGAGCCACAGTCACTGCCCCCATAATTCTCTTGAGATTTACCCATGTCTCAGCTATTGCACGTGGTGCTAGGTTGCTGAGAATGTTCGTGTCTGTGGAGCACATGTGCCCCAGTGTGTTCTAACACTTGTCCGCCAAAGGACATCCAGGATGTTTCCCATTTCTGGCTACAACAAAAAAGACTGCCGTGAACATTTCTGTGCACATTTTTGTGTGAACATGGTTGTCATTTTACTGGGATAAATGTGGAGGCCTGCGATTGCTGAGTCATAGAATAAATACATGCTTAGTTTGATAAACTGCCACACTATTTGCCCAGTGCCTGTGCCATCTCACATGCTGCGCGCAGGTGGAGCGTCCAGTTTCTCTGCGTCCTTGCCAGTGTTCAGTAGAGTCCTATTTTCATTTCAGCTGTCCTAATAGATGTGTGATGATGTTGAATGAACACCCCTCGTGTGTTTATTTGCTGTCATTATATGCTCTTCAACACATTTTTCTTTGTGTCCTTTGCTCATATTATAACTGAAATGTATGTTTTTATTTACTGTCGAGATTTAAGAGTTGTTTGTATATTCTAGACATGTCCTTTGTCAGCTACGTGGTTTACAAGTGTTCACTACACGTCAGTGGACCTGTCTTTGCTTCTACTTACCGAGGTTTTTTGAAGAGCAAAATTTTCACATTTTGATGTTTAGTTTATTGATTTGTTTTTCTTTTTGGATGATACTTTTGGTATCATGTATAAGAATTTTTCTTCAAGCCCTAGGCCCTAGAGACTTTCTCCTATTTGTTCTTCTAAAAGTTTTATACTTTTACACTTTGTATTTAAATCTATACTCCATTTTGAGCTAACTTTTTATAGGGCGTGCGGGTTAGGTCAAGGTCCACCTCTTTGCCTGGGGAAATCCAAATGCTTGAGCACCAGGTCTGTATGAGACCATCCTCCCTGGCATCTGATGCCTCCCACAGACACCCCGGCACTACTGCTGTCCTACAGCCTCTGTCCCTGTGACTAACCCACTAGCCCTCCTGACCACCATGGCCTCCATGCCTGAGCTCTGCTGGAAAATCTCAGCACCCTCAAGCTCCCACAGCCTCCCTGAACCATTAACTACACTGCCACCTTGGCCCTGCCCTACCTGCTAGCCCAAGATGGATGGCCCACTATAGGTAAGTGCAGTGAAGGGAGCCAGACAGGCCAGTGGCAGTGTCCACAGGAAGAGACACTGTGCCCAGGGCAAAGCCTCTGGTGCTGGGTGGTGGATGCAGGGATGTGTCATAGAACTGAGGCAGTTCCCACAGTTTCCAGGTAGCATCTCACCTTTATAGATTTGGGTGGGATGTGGGTGGCAGTGGGGGTGGGGAACACAGTGACCAAGATGGGCAAGGGACTGGTTCAAGTTGTTTTAAAGGGAATTAAGGAGGAGGCACTTTGCGACCCATTTCCCCAGCTGCTGCTCTCACCAGCTGCGTCAGCTTCACCTGACCCTGTCTCCTGGGCCCAGGCACCTATGTCCCCAGCCTGGCTCAGGGCAGACAAGTCCCTGAAATTTCTGAAGTAGTCCCAAGGCTCTATGGAGGAGGATAGGACTCAGGTTCTTAGGAAAAACAGGAAGAGTGCTGAGAGTCAGGGCCAACTGGGTGGCCAGCATCTGTGTCCTTGTCTACCTGTACAATAGGAACATCACTTCCTCAGGTAGACAGGAGCACTGAGAGGATGACAGAGAGCCCAGCACAGGGGCACTCAGGAAAGTGGGAAGCAGCTGTTTTCTTACTGGTGCGCTGACAACTACAGTTTTTAAGTTAGGACTTCTGGGAAGGGAATAGGGTCAGCAAGGCTAGGGCCCAGCTGTGCCACCTGGGCTCCCCACCAGGGAGGTGGAGAGAATGAGTTGGGGCCTGCATAGGTGTGAGTCTGCCTGCCCTGCACCTGCCCAGCTCCACTCTTGACCCTGACTGCCCTGCACCTGCCCCAGATGCACTTGCCGGTGGGCACCCTCCTGAACCTGCAAACTGCCCATCCCACAGCTGTCCTGGAGTGCTCCCATCCTGTCCCAGACCTGTCCTGCAATGCTCCTGTCCCATCCCCCACCTGCCCTGGAATGCTCCTGTCCTGTTCTCTACCTGACCCTCAGTGCTCCGGTCCCGTCCTGCACCTGCTCTGGAGTGCTCCCGTCCCATCCCCCACCTGCCCCACTGTGCTCCTGTCCTGCCCAGTGCTCCTATCCCATCCCCCACCTGCCCCATAGTGCTCCCATCCCGTTCAGTGCTCCCGTCCCATCCCCAACCTGCCCCACAGTGCTCCTGTCCTGTCCCCTACCTGACCCGCAGTGCTCCCGTCCCATCCCCCACCTGCCCCACAATGCTCCCGTCCCGTCCAGTGCTCCCGTCCCATCCCCGACCTGCCCCACAGTGCTCCCGTCCTGTCCCCTACCTGACCCGCAGTGCTCTCATCCCATCCCCCACTTGACCTGCAGTGCTCTCCTCCCGTCCTGCACCTGCTCTGGAGTGCTCCCGTCGTCCGCGTACACCCGGGGATCTGCTCCGAGCTTCAGAAGCACTTCCACAGCTTCCAGGTGGCCCCCAAATGCTGCTCGGTACAGCGGCGTCCGACCATAGGCGCCCTGCGGGAGCGGCTGTCTTGAGTCAGACCCCAGCCCGCTCCTGCCCGGAGGAGGCCAACCACCTGCCCTTGGACCGCACCCCTGGGTGCTCACGTCCCAGAGCCCACGGTGCCCACCTTGCTGTTGGGGCTGGCGCCGAGCTCGGCCAGTAGCTGGATGGCCAGGGCCTGCCCGCCCGCGGCTGCCTCTGACAGCGGCGTGTTCCCGTTGCTGTCCTCACACTCCACCATGGCCACGCGCCGCTGCAGCCGTCGCACCTGGCCGGACTCGTCGTGGCCTACACCCTCGCGGGTGAGCAGCTGCTCCACCTGCGCCACCCAGCCAGGTCCCTTCAGCCAGGCCCCAGTCCACCCCACACTGCCCGGCCCCGCCCGCCTCCCTAGGCCTGCCCGGCCCCGCCCCGTCTCGCCCCGCCCCGCCCCCGCCCCACCCATCCTGCCAGGCTCCGCCCCATCTCGCCCCGCCCCTCCCCGCCCCCACCATCCTACCCCGCCCCATCCTGCCAGGCCCCGCCCCGCCCCGCCCCATCCTGCCCCGGCCCGACCGGACCCACCCACCTCCCTCAGGACCGCCTGGATCTCGCCCAGGTCCCCGTCGAAGGCGGCGTCCAGCAGGCGACGGCGGCGCTGCAACTCCTCCTGCCGCTCCCGCCGCGCCGCCTCCTCCTGCTCGCGCTGCCTCCGCGCAGCCTCCTGCTCCCGGCGCACCAGAGTCAGATAGGCCTGCGAAGTACCCGGCGCGAGGTCAGGGCACTGTCCCCGCCCCCAGCCCGGAGGGCACTGGGTCCCCAGAGCTGAGGTCATCACCACACCTCTGAAACACTGGCTCTTGTTCTGAGGTCACCCGGAGCGCCTACCCACAAACCCTGATTCACGATGTCTCTTCCTCCAGCCCTGGCCCTCCGTGGTCATGACTGCTCCAGCCTCCTCACCTCCCTCTGCAGCTTCTCCATCTGCTCCAGGTACTCCTGGCGCTCCTGCTGTCGGCGGGCCAGCTCCTTTCTCGCCAGGAGCTGCCGGAAGGCGCACTGGATGATAGTGGCCGCTTGGTCCTGGACAGCTGGCCCTGGGGGTGGGGAGATGGCTCATGTGGACCACCAACCATCCTCCCCTCCAAACTGCCATTCATAGCAGCTGCCAGGGGGCCTCCACCAAGCCAGGTGTGCACTGAGCGCCTGGAGGAGCCGCCACAAAGATTTCAAAGAACCAAAACTCTTCTCAGAACCCAGGTGAGAGATGGCCTTGAGCGGAAAACCCCTAAACCCTCAGGACTTCCTCCTGTATTCAGGCCCCCTGATTACCCACAGGCTGGGGACGGGGCTAAGTGGGTCTGCCCAAATCTGGAGAGGGTCTCAAGACACAGCCCCATTGGACTCAGAGGAGGGAGCAGAGCCTAGGCCCCAGCTGAACCCCTTTCTCACCAGACTTGGCCTTGCCCAGGCTCCCACTTGGCCACAGGGGAGGTCTGAGCACTGAGGAGAGGCCCTGGAAGCACCTTGCACAGAGGAGGGCAAGGAAGGCCAGCTGTGCAGGGGCAGAGGTCTCACACCAGCCCAGAAGGCCAGCTGTGCAGTGGCAGAGGCCTCACGCCAGCCCTGCCATTCAGCAGCCTGGTGGAGTCAGGAGCTGGTCAGCCTCTCTGGGCCTCAGAGCCCCTTTCCCTACATGGAGTAATAGCAGTGACTTTCTAACCATCTAATGATGGAAGCTTGTCAATGGTGAGCCCAGGGCCTGAAACTGAATAAATGCATGACACATGGGCTGCCACTGTGGCTTGGCACAGCAGGGAAGAGGAGGGCCTGGCGTGCTGACTGTGGTCACTCTCAGGCCAGGAGGTAGAGGCACAGCCACGTGTCTGCAGCACCCATGCCCTGGAAGAACTGGGTACAAATATGGAATCGATAAATCAAGATAGGTGAGATAAAGAATAGAGCCAGAGAGGATAAGGAGACTCAGGGGAGCACAACTTGGCCCCCAGACCCCAGATGGCACTCAGAAGCTGAGAGCATAGCAGGGGAGAGGTTGGGAAGAGTCACCTGATACCAGTTAGGAGGAGACACAGAGAAGGGACAGAGACCCTAAAATCCTAAGAATAGTCAGTGTCTCTGGGAGGCAGAGGTTGACCAGGAGAAAAGACTTAGACACAAAATACAGAAAATCTTGAAGTGAATCTTAAAGTCAAAAAAGTCAAGAAGCACACCAGGAAACAAAGGACAGAAACAGTCTCTCAGATACAACTCAGTGAGGTCGCTGAGCCTTGAAATAAAAAGATGCTATTCAAGCACTCAAGCAGAAAAAGCAAATCAGCTAGAGAAGGAAAATGGTTTTCCCAGGGCTTTTTTCTTTTTAGAGAAGTTGTTCAGGCTGGTCTTGAACTCCTGGGCTCAAGTGATCCTCCCACCTAAGCCTCCCAAGTACCTGGGACTACAGGAGCCACCACCACACCTATCTCCTAAGGCTTTTTACACCAGCATTACATGTTAGAGGACAATGTATCAGCTGTATCAACAAAATCCCAAAGAGAAAACAGGAGCCCAGGAAGATGCTATGCATAGTTCTGTTTCTAGATAGGGCAACAGAGGCACAGACCAGCCTTCCTGATGACTGCAATAGAGAAGATGGACAAAATAAATGTATTTTTAAAATAAGTGCCTGGAGGCCTTGGAAGTTACTGAGGAAGTCAAGAGCTGTGGGCACCAGCACGGTGTGGAAGGGTGAACCCACAGTGGGCAGGTGGGCCTGGCTTAGAGGT
The DNA here is from genome assembly GCA_963574355.1 of Loris lydekkerianus. Lineage (NCBI taxonomy): Eukaryota > Metazoa > Chordata > Mammalia > Primates > Lorisidae > Loris > Loris lydekkerianus. Next base: position 45,899 of record CAUYPK010127876.1, read on the forward strand.
ACGGAGGCTGGAGCAAAGGGTCAGGGACTTGGCAGAGGATGTGGCTCAGGGAACAAAACCTACATTTAGAGCGTTTGGTATGGCTTAGATTTAGGGCTGCCAGATTTAGCTAATAAAAATACAGGATGCTAGGCAGCACCTGTGGCTCAAAGGAGTAGGGCGCCGGCCCCATATGCCAGAGGTGGCGAGTTCAAACCCAGCCCGGGCCAAAAACTGCAAAACAAACAAACAAAACAAAAAACAAATAAATAAATACAGAATGCAATTTTTGGGGCACACACTACAAAATTATTTATTTGAAATTCACATGTAAATGGGTGTCCTGTATTTGATGTGGCCACCCTACTTAGGTAAGGACCCTGAGCGACTGCATCCTCTGAGGAATTAAGCAGGGGCCCAGCTCCAAATCATGGTGGGAAGGAGACAAAATTGTCCTTATTTGCAGAGGTGATTACGGGTATGAAAAAAATTCAGAAGAGTCTAATTATAAATTACTAGAATTAGTAGCAAGCTTAGGAAGGTTTCTGAATATAGCCTCAATAAACACAAATAGATATTTCTCTGCACAAGCAACAAAAATAAAATTTAATTTGATACATTAGTATCAAAAAATGATTAAATACTTTGATTAAAGCCATAAAATATCAATGAGTCCATAGTGATATAAATAATAGGTTAAATACACTAATTGAGGGAAAGAAACAGCTCTTCCTTAGAGTAGGAATCCATTAATAAATGTGGAAGAAAATAGGGAACTAGAAAGACCCACTGATGGATGCTTCAGAGAGCAAAAGTCTGAAGAGAAACAGGATTCTCCTGTCTTAATATATCTACTCCAAGAAACTTATCACCTGCAAAAAGGAAATATAGCACATTGACAAAGGTGAAACTTGGCAGAAACCAAGGTGAGCGTCACAAGTGGTTAGGCACGTTTGCTGTGCCCAGGAGTTCCACCAAGACCACACTGCTAAACAAGTTAAATTTAAAGAGGAGTCCTTTTATTGAAGAGCCAGCCAGCGACTGCCTCAGCGTCCCAACACGGGGTTTCTGAGAGCAGCCCGGAGTGCTAAAGGGGCCGGGTTTTCGAGGCCTGCTCTGCATCCTGGTTGGCATGCAGGCTGTCCAGGTGCATCTGGGTAGGGTAGCAAGCAAGCATTGCACAGAAGCAGAATTTTGTGGTTAGTCATAAGCCATACATCTTTGTTTTAATATTGCCTCCCTATATATTTTAGTTTCAGTACTTTCCCCACATGGTATTGTTTAAAAGTCAGTCCAGGAACAGTTGGTACCTTCTGGTCTGTTTCCCAGGGAGTTAGCCAAGCAAAAAACTTGGAGAGAACTAGAAGCCAGAAATTAATTAGTACTTTCCCATCTATCTTGGGAGTGAACTAGACTTATTTCATTTTTTTGAAAGCTTGCAGGCTGGCAATTTGCCAGGAGTTAACTGGTATTTTTCCCTTATAGCCCAGGTCTGACACCTTTTTGTCTTAGCCCAGGCCCACTGGCCCTAACATGTTGACATCCTAAACTCCATGATGTGATGTGCTGAGAAGGACACAAAGTCATTTCTGGTGTCTTTCTTTATTTTTCATTTTTAGAAATGGGGTCTTGAAATGTTGCCCAGACTAGAGTGCAGTGGCAAGATCACAGCCCACTGCAGCCTGGAACTCCCGGGCCCACGTGGTCCTCCTGCTTTAACCTCCTGAGTGGCTGGGACTGTGGGTGGATGCCACTATACCCCAGTTCATTCTTCAGAAGTGTCAAGGTCATGAAGAAAGGGGATGATTCTAGGGACATATGGAGACCTCGGGTAACATGAAGAAAACAAATAGATGCAATGTGGTATCCCGGAAAAACCAGTGAAATCTGAACCAGCCTTTAGCTCATGGTATTACACAAAGGTCAATTTCCTGAGTTCTAATGCTTGCACTGTAGTCACCTTGATGTCAACCTTGGGGAAGCTGGGCCAAGTATATGTAGGTGGAAAGTCCCGGTACTATTTTATTACTTTTCTGTAAGTCTAAAGTTTGTTGATAACAAAAAAGTAAACAATTATCAAACTAGGATTAAATCTAATAAGACATCTACACACACACACATACCTATATAAAACCTCTAAAAAAGGTGTTTGAGGGCGGCACCTGTGGCTCAGTGAGTAGGGCGCCAGCCCCATATACTGAGGGTGACAGGTTCGAACCCGGCCCCAGCTAAACTGCAATAACAACAACAAAAATAGCCCAGCATTGTGCCGGACGCCTGTAGTCCCAGCTACTGGGAGGCTGATGCAAAAGAATCGCCTAAACTCAAGAGCTGGAGGTTGCTGTGAGCTGTGACACCACTGTGCTCTACTGAGGGCGACAAAATGAGATTCTGTCTCTAAAAAAAAAAAGTGTTTGAAAAACAGACAAAATAAAAAAACCAAAGGAAAGGAGAGCTCTGTTATATTCAGACCCTGAATGACTATTACTGGAAAGGAGACAACTCTCCCCACACTGAGTTACAGGTTCAGTGGACCCTAATTAAGGTCATGTGGGTGGTTGTTTTGTTTATACGAAAGGTGACAGGGTATATGGGAGAGGAGCTGAGGAAGGCCAGAGGGCTGTTAAAGAGGAGCAAGGCAGAGGACCTGCTCTTCTGGTGATGAGACTTGTCACGCCTCTTCAGCGATTGAGACAGCAGTGATGTTCTCCTGAGAAGGGACAGACCAATGGGTGGGGTCAGAGCAGCCCACCCAGGGTGAGGACTGACGAAGGCACCTGCAGGACAGGGGTGGGACAATCCTGTGGGGCACCTGCCACTGCTCCACTCATGGTCAACTCCGGAAAGCCCCAACAGTGACACCTGTAGTGACAGGAGAGCAGCTTCACGAACTTGGAGCAGGGATTTCTTTAGAAGAATGCCACAAAAAAGGCTTACCCAGAAAGAAAAGGAAATCTAGTGATGGTGAATTAGCCTACATTAAAATCTGTATGTTCGGCCAGGTGTGTGGCTCCCACCTGTAATCCTAACACTCTGGGAGGCTGAGGCAGAGGGATCACTTGAGGTTGGGAGTTAGAGGCCCTCCTAAGGAAAAGGGAGAACCCACCCCCCCACCCCCACCCCCGCCATCTGTACTAAAAAATAGAAAAAACTAGCTGGGTGTAGTGGCAGGTCCCTGTAGTCCCAGCTACTCTGGAGGCTGAGGCAGGAGGGAGGATCACTTAACTCAGGAGTTGGAGGTTGCTGTGAGCTAGGCTGATGTCACTGCACTCTAGCAGGGCCATAGAGCAGGACCCTGTCTCAAAAACAAACAAGCAAATCTATTCACAAAAAGATATTATTGAAAGTAAAAGGGCAACCTACAGAGTGGGGGTATTTCCAATGTGTATAACTGAGAAAGGGCTCATATTTGGACTGTATTAGGAAATACTACAGACCCGTGAGGGACAAGGCAACAGCACAGTACACAAACTAATACATGAGAATGCACAAAAGGCCTTCCCAAGGGGCCAGTGAAGATGTGGACATATGATTAACCTCACTAATAATCAGGGGAATAGGATTTAAAACTTCAATTAGATACCACTTCACGCCCACTGGAGTGGTTAAAATGTAAAAGGCTGCCAACACGGATTGCTGGTGACCCTGTGTGGCGGGTAGAAGGGACTCAGTCTGCAGCTTGGGACTCCCTGTGACTCACAGCTGTGTGGGACATAGGCACCAGGAGACAGCTGCAAGAAAACTCATGCTAAGTGTTCTTAAACATCTAGAAACAACCCACATGTCTACCAACAGAAGGACGGATGATCAGTTGGTTAGATGCATATAATAGACTACTAAACAGCCACGAAAATGGACTATAGCCACATAAAACAACACGGATGAATCGTAAAATATATAACTATATATACCAGTAAGGAGAAAACGGCTAAATCAAGGTACGTCACATAGAAACTTCTGCTTATCTGAAAGTCATATATCAAAAGTTAAAAGTCAAGTCATATAAACTTGGAAAAGAAATTTGCAACACGTACAAGATGATAAAAAGCTCCTGCAAATCCTTAAGAAAAGAATGAACCATCTATGGAGACGTGGTCAAAAGAGGCAAACAAGCATTTCCCTGCAGAGGACTAAAACTTTTGAAAACACATTCCATGGAATGCAAACAAACTACCGTGGAGGGTCATTTTATAGGCAATAATTATGCAGAATTCAAACAATCCCCAGAGCAGGTAGGATGTGAGAATGGAGGTCTCACACACAGCTGTTGGAAGTGGAGCTGGGGAACAACGCTGGGAACTATTTGGCAGGGTCCTTCCCAGAGCAGGGACATTCACCTGCCCTGCAGTTTAATTGTCCCGCTCCTGGGTACATTTGAGAGATGTGTGTGAGTGTGCAACAGAGACATGCACAGGGACATCTGTGTCACATCAGCAGCAGAGTGGGTGACGGAGGCGATGTCTCCACACTGCAGCATCAGAGAGCTGTGAAAACAAAGGACTCACAAGGAGCAGAACATCAGGGACTAATGTTAGGAGCAAAATTTTAAAGGCAAAAGCTGGTCTTGGAAGACGATATGTGTTTTTGACATTTTTGTAAAGTTTAAAACAAGAAAATCTGAAGGAGGTATTAGATGTGATTTTTTTAAAATTATATTTTAAAAGTAGGGAAATGATAAACGCATTTGTCACAGTGGGTTTATCTGCCCAGACAAGTGTGGAACTAGGACAGGGACGTGGCTCTGCTGGGGACATGCTGGCCAGTGTGTCCTGCTACCCTGACCCAGGCACCTGTATGTCACATGCTCTTGTACGCGTACTGAGCACACATTTTCAGTAATTCCTTGAGCTTCACTGGTTTATTTTCATTTGTAAAATTTAAATGAACATTTTATTTTTAAAATGAGGCGTATAAAATATCTCTGCATCACAAGTTATTTTTCTCTGCCTCTCGGTGTAAATTTATACCTGTAACATGGAGAGAGGGAGACATCTGGGATAGTCATCAAATGTTCACACATTTGCTATTTCTGAAAAGTGGGATTTTGAATGATTTGTTATTTGTTGCTGTTGGTTCTGATTTACATTTTTTAATTCTTTTGGGTTGAGTTATTACTATCGCCGTTAGCATCGCAACTATTTGAAATAAGATATATTGCAAGATTTGAATATATAATATGTATAGAACTCAGTACAAAACCAAAAGCTGTTTCGGAAAGGCAAATGGTTCTGAGACAGGCGGTTTTGCCCGGTGCTGGAGCCTGGCAAGTGGCGGCCGGGCAGGACTCAGGGGGCGGGTCGCGCCTCGCCGCTCCCTTCCCGCCCTTTAGGCCACTGCTCTGGGACGAGGCCTCCCAGCCAAGCCCTGGTTCAGGCTGTCTTCCCCGGATCCGGAGCTGCCACCATGGGCGCCAGAAGCGCTCCGTTGGAAAGCCCGCGTGAGCCCGCGGCTCCAGGCTACCCGCCCTCCTGAAAGCCCGGAAGACCCTTGTGCTGACCGGCACAGCTGGTCGCCAGGTCGGGTCTCCCCAACAACACATCCTTCTCCACTCAGCCTCAGACTCCGCCGTCGCACTGGCCTCCAGCACCGCCTCCCCCCTCCACCGCCCCTGCAGCCAGCAGGTGCAGTGTGACCCCTCCGGGTTGTGGCAAGGCTCCTGCAGCTCTGCCACCACCGCCACCGACGCCACCACTGCAGAGGGGACAGAGGCGACACAGAGTCAGGTCTCACGGGCCGCCTCTGAGCTTCAGAGGCGAGCCTGGGGGTCCCAGCCCAGCCCTCTGGCCCTAGGTGGGTTAGCGTAGGGGCCTCGGAGTCACCTTCTGGGGGTTTAGTGTCTCCTCTTGCTATCTTTGACTCCAACAGCTGTTTAATCAATTCCTGATATTAATGCTTCATATTTAACTTCAGCAAGTTTTGTGTTCCTGACTGGATCCTGATAGACAGATACTTGGTACCAGAATGTGCCTAACAGACATGCAGATTTGGTGTGTGCCTCACGGAGACACAGCACCAAGCCAGTGGAAATGAGGTTCGCATGATCCATGGCCAGAAAGGGCACTACAGTAAACTAGATGATCACTGCAGTTGAAAAGGAAGCCTGGTCCCCTTCAGGAGGGCACACAGAGCACCGCTCCAGGACATGCAGTAATTTACTCTCAATCTTCCCCGGGAGCAGCTCTGCTGTGCACTTCCTAGGGTGGCCATGCCTTAATGAAGGGCACACACAGCCCTCTCAGGGACCACAAAACCCTGATTCTGACTAGTGCCAAATTCCTGGGGCCCTAGAATGCTGCTGTGGCCACCAGTTAGGCGCTGGCTTGTGGTCAGAAGGTGGAATTTTGGTCCAGGTTCATCTCTTGCTGGGCCCGGTAGTTCTGTGGACACATCCTATGATTATTTCCCAACTTCTTGAAGATGTAACTAGGAAGACACAGTTAGAAGCTGGCAACGATGACCCATGGAGTTAGGGTCACCACAGTATAAAAAGGTTTTGTTTTTGTTTTTTTTTTTTTTGTTTGTTTGTTTGTTTTAGACAGAGTCTCATTATGTCGCCCTTGGTAGAGTGCCTGGTGTCACAGCTCACAGCAACCTCAACCTCTTGGGCTTAAGCGATTCTCTTGCATCAGCCTCCCAAGTAGCTGGGACTGCAGGTGCCCGCCACAACATTCGGCTATTTTCTAGTTGTAGTTGCCATTGTTGTTTAGCAGGCCTGGGCCAGGTTCAAACCAGGGACAGCCCTGTTGTATGTGGCCAGTGCCCTAACCACTGAGCTATGGGCATAGAGCCATGGTATAAGAAGTTAAATGGAAGCCCCATAGTGTCTCTTTCCTACCAGGTCAGTGAGCTAAAACCCACACTCCACATCCGGCAGGACTGCAGGGGTTAGTGCTGCCCTGAAAGATGGGAAAGACACAGAGGTGTAACACCTCACACATCGCCCACTTCAGCCACCAGTCTGGACTAGGTGGAGGTGACCTGGTCCTGGAGAGTATCTGTGGATTACTGCGAACTTGATCAAGTGAGGACTCCAACTGTATCTGCTGTTCCAGATGTGATATCTTCCCTGGATCAAACGGACACCACCCCTGGAACCTGTACTGAGCTATTGTCCTGGAAAATGCTTTCCTCCCTATAATAATTTTCACGTATTACCAGAGCACTCTGCTTTTACCTAATAGGACCAAACAAACCCCCTCACATTCTAGTCTCACTGCTAGGTCCTTCCCCTCCTCTCTACCACAGTCTAGTCTAGAGATCATTGCTGGTGTCCCACCGCATGCGGGACGTTATGCTGATTGGACATAATGAACAGAAAGTACCAGATGCCTCAGATGCCTCAGTGAAACACTTGTGAGCTGGGAAGACTCAGAGCCCTACAATGTCAGTGAAGTTTCAGGGATCCAGGGCCAGGGGCAAGTTAGATTATCTCCTCTAAAAGATGAAAGTATCATACCTTGCACTACCCGAAATCACAGTCACATTTGGCAGGACTGTGTGCTTTTGTGTTGTGTTGTGCCTGAGTGTTGCCAACATAACAAATATGTCACATTTGAGTGCTTCCACCCACTTGCTGAGTAACTCATAGACTGCCAGCTGTGAGTGCACTCCAGAGCAAAAGAAGAGAGGGCCAGACCAGCAGCCTCTCTGCAATCTGTCTGACCACGGGAGCCTCATGACCTAAGAGATCCAAGGACATTCAAATTGGCTGTTGTACACAGGAATACTGTTTACAGTGTGTGGTGAAACCCAGTAAGAAAATCAAAGCACAGAACCCTAGAGTTTCAGAATGAATTCATGCCCTCTTCTGCATAAAACTAGTCTTCTTTTGAGAAACAAATCTTGGTTTGCAGTGCAGCCCCATTAAACAGTGGGTGCCTGACCACCGGACATCGAATCACTGTACACTTTGGGATAGCCATCATGAACTGGGTCACGCTGGACCCAGTAAGCCAGGAGGCTGGGCTTGTGCATGGGCAACTCGCCATCTAATGGAGATGAAATATAAGAAACTGGGATTGAGAAGGACCTGAAGGTACAGGGAGCTGTGAGAGCAGGGGCTCAGATGCCCCTGGCAGTCAGTCCTCCTGTATTGCCTCTGCCCACAGCAGCAACATCACAGAGGCTCCTCATGACCACCAGGCTCACAGTGAACTGAGGCCTCAACCCTCCTAAGGGCGGCCCCGACAGGAGGAAGCACACTGAGCTGTGGATCTGGTTATCCACTTTGTCTGGACTAAGAGATTGCAGAAGAAAATGTCGATATTGTCCATGGTGGTAGTTAATGGGTGGCCAGGGTTGGAAGACTGGTGAGAGGACATTTGGGAAAGAAGATGTAGGCAGTTGGCACAAAATGTGACAATGGCTGTGCTCCTCTGTGAGCGTTCCCAAAATACATCCATTTGGGGATATGCAATAGGGCAGGAGGCCATGTGTTACGGTGGTTGTCACTCTCTTCCAGCTGCCCTGATGCTCCATCAGTGCCCCTGTGTAAGGAGAAGATGCAGCCGCAGAGACAGGCCTTTCTTGGGCCCCACAACATGGCTGTCCCTCACCCCAAGTCTAAGGGTGCAACTGCCACCACAGGATGCCTGACCTTCCAACCACAGGGACCAACAGTTAGCCCCCATTATAGCCCCACTCCCCAGGGCCCAGCCAGCCATCTAGTGACGGGCTGACCACACGGGATGCTTTCCACTGTCCAAGGGCATTATATGGCCCTCTGGAAGGCCACCCTGGAGGAATGTTTTTTTTTTTAGACAGAGTCTCACTTTGTGGCCCTCAGTAGAGTGCCATGATATCACAGCTCACAGCAACCTCCAACTCCTTGTCTTAGGTGATTCTCTTGCCTCAGCCTCCCAGGTAGCTGGGACTACAGGCAACTGCCACAACGCCTGGCTATTTTTTGTTGCAATTTGGCCAGGGCCAGGTTCGAACCCACCATCCTTGGTATATGGGTCCAACGCCCTACCAACTGAGCCACGGGCACCGCCCATGTTCTGGATATTTTGTCCTTCTTGGCTGCAATGATTTTGCCAGTGTCACCATGGGCATATACAATACTTATTCCATATCATAGTAATATACACAAAATTGCTGCTGACTAAGGAACTTATATCCTAGTTAGTATCATGCCATGGAATCCACTGGTCTTACTATGTACCCTGTCCAAAGAAGTAGTTGCTGATAGAATGGTTTAGCAGCCTACCAAAGATGTGGCCGCAGTGCCAGCTGGGAGATTGTATCCTGAAGAAGTATCATTCCCTGTTAAGGAGACAGTATATGCTTTGAATCAGTGACCTATGTATGATGCTATGAGGGCAGGACTCTTAACACGGCCCCCAGTTCACCTGCTCCAGGTATCCATGACCAATGAGGTCCCTTCTGCTTGAATGCAGCTGGGACCTGTGGTTTGCTTCTAACCAAAAGAACAAAAGAAAAGGTGATTGGGTGCCACTAGTAGTTATGCCACATAAGGTTGCTACTTTGCCTTGTAACAAGCAGACCCTCTCCCCTGCAGGCTGTGAGAGTTAAGCTCCCTGGTGTGAGACTCCCTGTGGAGAGGCCCATGTTGCCAAACTGACACCAGCAAGACACAGAGGCCTCGTGCAACAGCTCGCAGGGAGCCGAATTCCACCCACGAGCACGTGAGCCTGCCTACCCTTCTTCCCCCAGTCAAGACTTGTTATGAGATACAGCCCAGCTGACACCTTGGCGTCAGCCTGGTGAGAGACACTAAGCCAGAGACCCAGTTATGCTGTGCCTGAACCCCTGGCCCACAGCAATGGAGAGACGATAAACCAGTCGCCAGACCTGTGGTGACCTGTCAAGCAGCAAGAGATGAATAGTTGTTGCTGCTGGCCGCAGGCTCAGACACCTGCAGCGGTCACCAGCTGTTGCCGCCTTCCTCTGCTATGAGCCCCGCCCCTCCAGCTGAAGTGACTTCCAAGGGTTACAGGGCTGGTGTCCTTCCTCCCACCTCCATTTCTCTCTTTTCCCCCTTTTCCCCTTTTTGGGAGTCAAACATCAGGTTTCGACATTCCTGACCTGGCCATGTTAAGTTTTGGCCAGGTTAGGACATTCAAAAGAAACTGCATGTCCCAGGGAAATTACAGAGTGATTGCATGTGCCAGGGAAAGGCTCAGGAAAGACCTTAGAAGACATTAAGTTTATACCCCAGCTGATCCTTGGCACGGAGACTTCCTACAACAATCAAAGAAAGAAAAAAGAAAACCTAACAATAACAAACAAAACATTAAATTCTGGGGAAGGAGGAGAATCTGATTTCTATAGCTATCATGTTATTAGATTTACATGTCCAGTTAAAAACAAAAGTCACAAGCCATATGTGGCATGCGGATTGTGCAGTGGCCAGACCCCCACAGCCAGGAGGTGCATTCAAGGAGTGATTGCCAAACTGCTTCTCCTTCCTTCCGAAAAAACAATAGTCCTTTCTCCTTGCTCACTCTGCCAGAAGGCAGGTAGCTTCTGTATACCTTTCCTTTTTTTTTTTTTTTTTTTTTTAAACAGAGTCTCATTTTGTCACCCTCAGTAGAGTGCTATGACGTCACAGCTCACAACAACCTCCAACTCCTGGACTTAGGCGATTCTCTTGCCTCAGCTTCCAGAGTAGCTGGGACCACAGGCACCTGCCACAACACCCAGCTATTTTTTATTGCAGTTTGGCTGGGGCCAGGTTTGAACCTACCACTCTTGGTATATGGGGCCAGCACCCTACTCACTGAGCCACAGGCACCACCCCTGTATACTTTTCTATCTTTTGCCTAAAAGTGCATAGCCTTCTCTCCCTGAAGTTAATCTTTACCACATGTATTATCACTCCCCTCAACCTTATAAGATGAACATATTCCCACTTGCTTTCCTTGCCAATTTGCAACATTGTCAGTATAAACAACCTTGTTTATGTACTATATAAATAAAGCTTTTTTTTGTTTTCCCCAATCAGGTCCCATCAGCTGCACCAGACCTTCCGGCTCCATCACTTTTATCTCTTGTGTGATCTTCATCTCTTATGTGTCTTATTTTCTCATTCCCCACCAGTCCCACTCTGGTTTGCTTACTCTTTGTGCTGGCTTATGAAAGCCAGACAAAGAAATAATAAAATATGGTCTATTCAAAGGAAAAAGATAAATCAGCAGAGACTATCCCTGAAAAAGAGCTGATGGCACATCTACTAGACAAAGACTTTAAACAATTATCTTAAAGACATTCAAAGAACTAAAGAAAGATGTGGAAAAGTCAAGAAAATGATGTATGAACAAAATAGAAATATCAAGAAAGAAAAGAAGAAATATCAAAAAAGAAAAGAATATCAAGAAAGAAATGAAGGAGAAATATACAATCTGAAAATTACAATAACAGAAATGAAAAATTCACTAGAAGGATTCAAAGAGATTTGAGGAAGCAGAAGAAAGAAACAGCAATCTTAAAGATAGGACAATGGAAATCATTAAATCTGATGAATAGGAAGAAAAAAATTAACAAAAAGTGAACAAAGCATAAAGGATCGGTGGGACATCATCAAATAGAACAGCATATGCACTTTCAGAGTCTTAGAAAGAGAAGAGAGAGAAAGGGGCAGAGAGAACACAGCCATGCATTGTTTAATGTCAGGAATCTGTCCTAAGAAATGCTTTTTGTCCTTGGGTGAACATCAGAAAGCGTGCTGCCACGTGCCTAGACAGTGCAGCAGAACACACACCTAGGCTCTATGGAACAGCCCGATGCCCCTGGGCTGCACACCTGCACAGTACGTGACTGTACAAAATGCTGTGGCAACTATGACATGACAGTAAGTATCTGTGTATCTACACACACCTAACCATAGAAAAAGTTCAGGGAAAATGCAGCATTATAATATGATGGGACCACTATCATATATGCAGTCTGTCATTAACACAGTATCATTTTGTAGTTCATAGCAGTATTTGACTCCCACACTTGATGAAAGACATGAATATAAACATCCGAGCAGCTCAACTAATTTCAAGTGAGATGAACTCAAAGAAAGCCACACTGAGACACATTATAATCAAATGTTTAAGGAAAGACAAAGTTAGAGACAGTCCTCAAAGCAGTCCTTCATCACATATAAGGGATCCTGAATAAAATTGTAATATTTCTCATTGGAAACTTGAAGGCCAGAAAGCAGTGGGTGTATAATATATGTATTATATATATACACGGTTTTACCAAAAACATCAAGAGAAAAGGGTCAATATATTTAAAGGACTAAAAGAAAACACAATCAACCAAGAATCCTATTTCCAGCTCCCTTCCTTCCCTCTGTCCCTCTCTTCCAAGCCCCATGTTAAAAAAAAAAAAACAAAAAAAAACAAACAAACAAAAAACCCCTTATACCCAGCAAAACTATCCTTCAAATGTGAAGGAATAAATTAAGCAGGAATAAGTTAAGACATCCCCCAGATAAACAAAGCTGAAAGAGTTTGTTATCACTAGAGCTCCCCCTCAGGGAATGCTCCTGAAGCTCCTGCACCCTGACACGGGGAAGGACACTAGATGGTAACTCAGAGCTGAATGAAGAGAGATAAAGATCTCAGGGAAGACAAATGCATGGGCAGTTATCAAAGCTAGTATTACTGCTACAGTCATTTCTAACTCTAGGGTTTTTTTGTTTGTTTGTTTTGAGACAGAGTCTCACTTTGTTGCCCCTAGTAGAGTGCTATAGCATCATAGCCCACAGCAACCTCAAACTCTGGGGCTCAAGCGATCCTCTTGCCTCAGCCTCCTGAGTAGCTGGGACTAGTGCTCAGCTAGTTTTTTTAGAGACAGGGTCTTGCTCTTGATCAGGCTGGTCTTGAACTACTGAGCTCAAGCAATCCACCCACCTCGGCCTACCAGAGTGTTGGGATTGCAGGCATGTGTCACTGCGCCCAAACTTCTAATTCCATTTTTGTTTTCTGTATGATTTAAGACAGTAATACATTTTTAATTAATAATAAAAATGCTGGCTCGGCACCTGTGGCTCAAGCGGCTAAGGTGCCAGCCACATACACCAGAGCTGGCAGGTTCAAATCCAGCCTGGGCCTGCCAAACAATGACAACTACAACCAAAACATAGCCGGGCCTGCTAAACAACAATGACAACTTCAACAAAAAAAATAACCGGGTGTTGTGGCAGGCGCCTGTAGTCTCAGCTACTCGGGAGGCTGAGGCAAGAGAATTGCCTAGGCCCAAGAGCTGGAGGTTGCTGTGAGCTGTGACACCACGGCACTCTGCCATGGGCAATAAAGTGAGACTCTGTCTCTAAAAAAAATTAAAAGAAAATAAATGTGACACCTCAGACCACAGAACTCTGAGAAGAGAATATGGGACAAAAGCTTCATGACATCATACTCACAACAATTCCTTGGATGTGACACCAAAGAGCACAAGCAACAGCACCAAAAAAACAGCTGAACTGAACTTCATCAAAATCTTAAAATTTTGTGTATTAAAAGATACTACCAACAGAGTGAAATGATGACCTACAGAATGGGAGGAGATATTTGCAAATCATATATCTATGTGTAAGATAATAAAAGATTCATACCCAGAATATATAGCAAACTCCTAACACTCAACAACAACAAACAAAAAGTCCAATTAAAAAGTGGATTAAGGACTTGAATACACATTTCTCTGAAGGATATAGACAAATGGCCAAGAAGCAAATAAAAAGATGCTCAACATAATCAATCATTAGGAAAATGCAAATCAAAACTATAATGAGACGCTACCTCACACCCATCAGGATGGCTATTACCAAAAAAAGAAAGAAAAACCCCAGAAAATAACGAGCATTAGTAAGGACGTCGGGTGGTCAGAATCCTCGTGCACTGTCAGTGAGAATGCAAAATGGTACAGCCCATGTGGAAAACAGCGTGGCTACTCCTCAAAATATTACAAATAGAATTGCCGGCTCTGCATCTGTGGCTCAAACAGCTAAGGCGCCAGCCACATACACCTGAACTGGCGGGTTTGAATCCAGCCCAGGCCCACCAAACAACAATGACGGCTGCAACCAAAAAATAGCTGGGCATTCTGGTGGGTGCCTGTAGTCCCAGCTACTTGGGAGGCGGAGGCAGGAGAATCACTTGAGCCCAGGAGTTGGAGGTTGCTGTGAGTTGTGATGCCAGCAGCACTCTACCCAGGGTGACAACTTGAGACTCTGTCTCAAAAAAAAAAAAAAAAAAAAATAGAGTTACCATATGATGCAGGAATCCTACTTCTGGGTAGATACAGAAAAACTTTGAAAGCCTTGAAGAGACATTTGCACACCCATGCTCACAGCAATTATCTATCTATCTATCTATCTATCTATCTATCTATCTATCTATTCTGCCCCACCCCTACCCCCCAAGGCAGAGTCTCACTCTGTTGCCTGGGCTAGAGAGCAGTGGCATCATAGCTCACAACAACCTCAAACTTCTAGACTCAAGTGATCCTCCTACCTTGGCCTCCCAAAGTGCTGGGTTTATAGGTGTGAGCCACCATGACCAACTCATAGCAGTGTTATTTATAATAGTTAAAACATGGAACCAACTCAGGTGTCCATCTACAGATGAATAAATAAACAAAATGTGGTAAATCTATATAATGGAATATTATTCAGCCTTAAGAAGGAAGGAAATTCTGACACACGCTAAAACATGGATTAACCTTGAGACATGATGCTAAATCAAATAAGCCCATTGCAAAGACGAATACTGGGTGGCGCCTGTGGCTCAAGGAATAGGGCAACAGCCACATAAGCCGAGGGTGGCAGGTTCGAGCCCAGCCCCAGCCAAAAACTACAACAACAACAACAAAGACAAACACTGTATAATTCCATTTATACAAGGTACTTAGAGTAATCAAAATCATAAAAACAAGCTGGGCCACGGTGGCTCATGCCTGTAATCCCAGCACTCTAGAAGGCCAAGGGTGGGTGGAGCTCAGGAGTTTGAGACCAGCCTGAGCAAAAGCAAGACCCTGTCTCTAAAAAGTAGAAAAAACTGGGCGGCGCCTGTGGCTCAGTGAGTAGGGCGCCGGCCCCATATGCTGAGGGTGGTGGGTTCAAACCCAGCCCCAGCCAAACTGCAACAAAAAAATAGCCGAGCGTTGTGGCAGGCGCCTGTAGTCCCAGCTGCTTGGGAGGCTGAGGCAAGAGAATCGCCTAAGCCCAAGAGCTGGAGGTTGCTGTGAGTCCTGTGACGTCATGGCACTCTACCGAGAATGGTAAAGTGAGACTCTGTCTCTACAAAAAAAAAAAAAAAGTAGAAAAAAACTATCCCAGTGTTGTGGGTGCCTGTAGTCTCAGCTACTCAGGAGGCTGAGGTAGGAGGATTGCTTAAGCCCAAGAGTTGAAGGTTGCTGTGAGTTGTGACACCATGGGACTCTACATAGGCAACAGAGTGAGATTCTGTCTCAAAAAAAAAAAAAAAAAAAAATCATAAAAACAGACAATAGAATGGTGATTTACAGCACCTGGAGGTTGGGGAGGCAGGAGGGAGAGTAGTGTTTAATGGGGTAAAATTTTCAGTTTTATAAGATGGAAAGAGTTATAGAGGTGGGTGGTGGCGGCGGTTTGCACCATCATAAATGTATGTGATACTTCCCAACTCTGTGCTTAAAAACGGTTAAGATGGTAAATGTTATGTGTATTTAGCCACAGTAAAAACCTGAAAAACAAGCTCGGCTCCCTCAGTGACTAGGGCGCCGGCCACATACACTGGAAGGTGGCGGGTTCAAATCCAGCCGGGGCCTGCCAAACAACAATGACAACTACAACCAAAAAGTAGCCAGGCGTTGTGGGCACCTGTAGACCCAGCTACTTGGGAGGCTGAAGCAAGAGAACGGCTTAAGCCGAAGAATTTGAAGTTGCTGTGAGCTGTGACACCATGGTACTCTACCCAGGGCAACATAGTGAGACTGTCTCAGAGAAAAAAAAAACACCTGAAAAACAAAGGCGATGAAAAACTAAAAGAACTAAAATAAATAAATAAGGAAGAACCTTATTTATTCACACCCTTCAGGCAAGAAGCCCAAGCCAGGGGAGGGCAAAGGGCGAGCAGACCAGGCAATGGAAGAATCAAGGGTTCACGAGACACCTGCACCTGGCTTCTGGGAGGCCGATGTGGGCGCATCACTTGAGCCCAGGAGTTCAAGTGCAGCCTGGCCAACATGGCAAGACAGTCTTTATAACAAGAAAGAAGAGTCCCAGCTACTGGGGAGGCTGAGGCAAGAGAATCGCCTAAGCCCAGGAGCTGGAGGTTGCTGTTAGCTGTGATGGCACAGCACTCTACCAAGGGCAATAAAGTGAGACTCTGTCTCTACAAAAAAAAAAAAAAAAAAAAAAAAAAAAGAAAAAGAAAGAAGAAAAAGGAGAAAATTATAAATAACAATTACAGCTCATGATCAGTCACAGAACTGAGGACAGTTGTGGCTGTATTTTCTTCTTTACTTTTCATGTATATCTTAACTAATTTCTTTTCCCCTCTTTTCTACTCTGATTATTTTATCTAAAGTAGTTGGTGTTGGTAAACTTTACAGTTTGGTATTTAACTTACAGAAAATACTGGCAGGACATGAATAAATCTGAGGTGTAATTACCATTACCCAGAAATGCAGAGATGACTGCGGGGAGTTGGTTTCCTTTTTTTTTTTTAAAGAGAGATAATGAGACCATCTTTCCTTGTATGAAGGACAGTTGTGTTCTGTCAGAAAGAAGCATAAAGATGTTGCATGAGAGTTGAGATGTGCCTGGACTGTAATGCTCTAAGTCCACCTTGTACATAGAGCCAGACTTACTCCACTTTGCTAAGGGCTTTCAACACTCCCCCTTTAAACTCAGCTGAAAGCTGCAGAGTTTAGCAAAAACTGCAAAACCCTGTGAGAGCACAGCTCTCCCTTGTAAGCACTCCCCTTAGTCTCTAACCTTGCAGGTGGTGGCTTTTATGAAACTTCTTAACCAACGTTAAGAACTCCCTCTCCCCTACCGAAGGCACCTTATAAAAAGTTTGTAACTCTGCTTCTTAGGATCGAGAGGCTTTGAGGCGTAAGCCTGCTCTTGACCTCTAGCCAATGAAGGACCCCTACTTAATTTGTACTCAGTGTGCTGGCATTTCTCTATTCCTCTCACTTCAGGTATAACAGGAAGAGCTCTCAGATGATGGCCAGCTGGGGTGCGCTGTGTCAGCCCCGGAACTCTTATCTCCGTCCCAAGCCTGTCCCTCTTTACTGGGCTTTTTAATGCTGCACCCAGGCCTCTGCAAGTCACAGTTTTTCCTTTGCAAGGTGTCTCCTTTTTTTATTCTGCCAACAAGGGGTATGAGAAGGAGCCTGGGAGGCCAACGGAGCAAAGGGGCTTTGTGTGCCCAGTGGGAGGCTCACCCCAGCACTGGCCCACTGCCTGGAGCAGGTGCGGAAGGCATCTTCCCTTTCTGTAGACCATGGACCAACTTCACCCAAAGTAGGTAGGTACCTTGAAAGATGATGTCCCTATCACCCCTCCTTGCCCCTAGGCCAATAATCAGAGCCCAATGTCAAAACTGGCAGAGAAGTACAAATCTGCTCTGAAGCAACAGCTAATTCAAAACAAAAATTTAGGCTCATGCCTGTAATCCTAGCACTCTGGGAGGCTGAGGCAGGTGGATTGCCTGAGCTCAGGAGTTCGAGACCAGCCTGAGCCATAGCGAGACCTTGTCTCTAAAAATAGCTGGGTGTTGTGGTAAGTGCCTATAGTCCCAGCTACTCAGGAGGCTGAGGCAAGAGGATCACCTGAGCCCAACAATTTGAGGTTGTTGTGAGCTATGACGCCATGGTACTCTACCCAGGGTGACAAAGTGAGACTCTCTCTCAAAAAAAAAAAAAAAAAAGAAAGAAAGAAAGAAAGAAAGTAAGTTACAGGAACTGGCTAATATTAAGCTGGAAAATGACCACCAGATGAGGATCCCTGGGAAGGTTCTGAGGACACTCCCTCACTAAAATAAGAAGTACACAGATGAATAAACCATCAGCCCCTCTGGGGCTCTGTGCTCCGCAGGCTGGAGCTGACATGGGGGATAGTCCTGGGACCAATTGCCCTAATGTCCATGGGGATGATGGATTTTAGAACAGAAGAAGTTATGTGTCAGAGGAAAGGCTGTGGCACCACCACAAGTGCCACACTGGGCAGCGGTCAGGGTGCCTTGGCCTGCGGGTGACACAAGAACTCAATTTGTATCATCAGAAAAAACCACCAGCCTCTGCTGATCAGAACTCTGACATGAACCATCAGCCTCCCAACCAGTTTCAGATCCAAGTCAAGTTCAAAGCCTCAAAGCTCTCACATTGCAGAGGAAGGTAGATGCCCTCCATAGGTGCTCTCCCAACACTAAACATTCTAGGCTGGGCACAGCAGCTCGTGCCTAGAATCTCAGCACTTTGGGGGGCCAAGGAAGGAGGATCACTTGAGCCCAAGAGTTCCCAACAGAGCAAGACCCCATCTCTATGAAAAATAAGAAAAAGTAGCCAGGAGTGTAGTCCTAGCTGAGTTGAGATGGAAGGATCACTGGAGCCCAGGAGTTGAAGGCTGAGTGAGCAGGGTGCCACTGCACCCTGCTCTGGGCACCAGAGCAAGACCCCATCTCTGAAAAGCAAAATTAAAAAAATACCAATGCCAGGACTATTGCAACATCATCACCACTGTACTGCAGCCTGAGTGACAGGGAGAGACCCCACGTCTAAAAAAGCAAAATAGTTTTTTTTTTTTAAGGTTTGAGTTTGGGCCCTTCAGAGATGGAGGGGACCAAGCTCATGGAGCTGGCTCTGGGTATTGTAATGATGCTCCTAGAGAGAGTCCATCACGGGGGGGGGGGGGGGAGGCGGGGTAGGAGGGAGGGTGGGTCAATAGAGTCATGTGTGGACAGCATGGCTGCTCTTAGAGGGCAGCCAGCAGGCCCAGGGACAGAGTGACAATGGTGGCAAGGATGGTGGCTACGCCAACAACATGAGACCCTCTCTGCAAGAACAACTGATCTAGGCCTAGACCAGAAACTGTCCACACTGAACAAAACTTCTTTACATGGATAATCAGAAACTTGGAGAAAACAGGACTGAAGGGAATTACAAGGAGGCTGGGGGTAGATGCTCTCTGGATGGACTTCTTGGAATAGCCTAGAGCAGCGTTCTCAACCTGTGGATCGTGACCCACAGGAACTGTAGTAAAGGACCGCGGCATTAGGAAGGTCGAGAACCACTGGCCTGGAGTGTAAAAATAGTGTGTCCATGTGATGCTGACCAGGTGTCCCACTGCAAAGAAGCCTCTGAGACAGCAAGACTTATGCCTAGGGCACCTGAGCCTCATGGCTATGACCACAGGGCAGATGTCACACACGTTCTTAACGGTATGTGTCCAGCCCTGAACCCACCACCTGGAGGCAGAGCACTCCCCCCCCCTTTTTATTCATTATTTTATTTTATTTTATTTTATTTTATTTTGAGACAGAGTCTCACTCTGTCACTCAGGCTGGAATGCCATGGCCTTCTGGGCCCATGGGATCTTCCTGACTCATCATAACTTACTGTAGCCTCAAACTCCTGGGCTCCTGAGTAGCTGGGACTACAGGCATGAGCTACCATGCCCCGCTGATTTTTTCTAATTGTGTCCCACTCTCCCTCAGGCTGCTTTCAAATTCCTGAGTTCAAGCAACCCTCCCACCTCAGCCTTCCAGAGTGCTGGGATTACAGGCATGACACGCGCACCGTGCCAACAGAGCACTTTTCTTTGACACCCTCCATCTATTCCAGCGGAAATCTGCATTTCTCCTGAACGTGCAGTCCTGGCACCCATGTGCCACTGGTTAGGAGCTGGGTACAACTTTTGTACCAAAAAGAAACACCATAGCAGAGCCTGTGAGGCTCACTGGTCGTGTTTTACCCCACTTCAGAACCGCTGGCTTTGGAGGGGAATGGGCTGCAGAAGGCTCCGGGACACCCATGCTGTTCTGGAGAACTCAGTAGGGGCCCACTGCCCAGGAAGCACAATGAGGGGCGTCTGCACTTCCTTCCCTGATGCTGAATGCAGGACCAGGACCTCTTGTGTTCTCACCAGGAGCCTGGATAAGAGGAAAGTGACACCAAGATAGGGAAGAAAGAGACGGCTCCCGAGAGAGCTGTCCTTCCGGACAGAGAGATACTTGCTGTGCCAGGCTGCTGAGGGCCAAGCCTCGTCTGTGTGCTCTGCCTCCTCCCTCACCTCTGTCTCTTCTCCAAGCCCAAAGCTCCAGCTTCTGGATGTCACTCATTCCTATGCACTCTGCTCTGCTTACATTTCATGGACTCTGTCTCTACTGCGCAAAATCCAGGACATGTACAACTTTTACAAAAGCAGTGTCAGTACTTTACAGACCTCTGGTGGTCCACCCTGTCCCTAGCACAAAGAGTAGGCTTCGCATCCTGGCACTGGGGGTGTGCACAGGTGTCTGGAGGTGCTGGGGCGATGAGCAGGTGATTGGAGCTCGGGATATGTGCAGGTGACTGGAGGTGCATGGGGGTGCATGGGGGTGCGCAGGTGACTGGAAGTGCTGACACTTTGGAAGGTAAGCCAGTGCGGCCCAGTGTTAAGCAGGGACACATCAGTGTCCGATGCAACCCTGGGACGGGACAGGGGCGCTGTCCGCCCGCAGAGAATAGACAAGAGCAGCAGAGTGGGAGGTCAGTTGAGGGCACGGTGTGATGGGGGATGAGGAGCTGGTGGCACTGAAGCAGGAGAGAGAGCAGAATGATCAGTGTACGGGAGAAGGCGGGACATTGCGTCCCTGGGGGGAGCTGTCACCAGAGGAAGGGCACGAGGGCGGGGCAGAAGAGGCGGTGAGTTTGGCCTCAGATGTGGAGAACCGTGCGAGCTGAGGACACGGATCAGAGAGCAGTGCGGGGGACATTGGAGTGGGGGCCGCGGAGCAATGGGGAGAGACGGGGCCGGGAGGCTTGGCCGGGGCTCCGCTGCAGGAGAAGCGCTCCAGTCTGCCGACCGGGCCGGCTCCCTCTCCAGCCACCAGAGGTCGCGGCGCGCGGAGCGAGCACTGCGAGGACCGGGCGGGAGGCGAGCGCCGAGCGCGCGGGGGGCGGGGGCGCCGCACGGGCACGTGCACGCGCGCCCACCGCGAGCTCGTAGCGTTGCTGTCCAGGGTAGCGCCAGTCCGGTCCGCCCGTCCCATCCCCAGCCGGCAGAGGACTCTCACCTGCCGGGGCCTCCGGGGTGTCGCTGGGCGCGGGCTCCCTCGCCAGCCCGCGCGTTCTCCTCTGCTGCAGGCGGCTCTCTCCGGCCTTCCCTGGGGGAAAGGGGCGGTCAGCGCGGCGGAGGCTTGGGAGCTCGCCTCCCACCTCAGGAGGCGTTTATGGGGCTGCTGCGTCCTGGCTATTAGGGCGCTCCTACCGCAGCTGGTTCATGAGGCAGGCGCACGCGACACCTTTAATGAGTAGCTGGACAGCGTCCTCTAGCAGCAAATCCTACCCTGCCCTGGGGGGTGGTGGGACCAGTGAGGGCCAGCGGGGAGAAATGCACCTGCGCTCAGGGCGGGAAGCCACGGGATGGGCATGATGCAGCCTCTGGTAGGAGGACCTCACCAGCTGACCCCTCTGCAGTCCTGTCTGCTGGTCCCGTCCCCCAACACTGTCCCCACCCAGTACTTTTATCACTTCCCTCCCAGGCCCTTCCTCCTCTCTGCGTGTTCAACTTAGTGCTCCTTTGGTAGTGGGTGTCCATCTCCTGAGGCCTACCGGGCAAGGGCCAAGGGCTGACTGGGAGGTGGTGCCCTGGGCAAGCCAGGCTGGACTAACAAGTCCAGCCAGTGTGACAGAGATGGCTGGCCCTGGGCGTGGGTGTGAGTCAGTGGCCTCAGGCTGGGGAAATGCTGGGGAGGAGGCCATCTGGAGCCTACCTCCCAACAGGAAGCCCAAGGAATCAGCATTAGAGGCTGGCCTTGCACCGCCCCCCCCACCCCCACCCCAGGCCTAGAGGCAGGCCCTGGTTTCAGGGGGCAGGGCAGCTGGACCCCAACCAGGATGACATCAGTAGCCCCCACCCTGCCCCCAGGAGTAGGCAGGATTCCTTCTGCCCCATCAGTCCACAAAATGCTATCTGGCCTTTGAGGGCCCATTCTCTTCCTGTGGCCTGCACACAGCAGCCTGAGCCCGGCCCCAGCAGAAGTCCACCTCTCCGGGTCAATTGGGTCTGTCATCTCCACAAAATACCCCAGGCAAGCTCGAAACCCAGTGGGGCTCCTCTGAACTTGCTAACTCTGAGTGCAGTTTTGGCCCACGGGGATGCTGGGGGTGGGGACAGGTGAAGGGAGAGCCCCTTGGCCAGTTGAGTTGGGGTTGTCTGTGTCCAGTAAAGGTCTGGGTCCAGATGGTCAGTGCAGCCAGGATGCAGTTCCTGGCACTGTGGCCTGCAGTTTGAGTTTCCAGCAACCAGGGGTGGGACAGGGGAACTGGGGTGGGGTGGGTGGGGGGCACTGGTACCCGCCCAGGGCAGGACCAGGCACGCTGGGTGCTGTATGTATCTGAGGTCTAGCTGCTGAGAGCAGCCTCCTCCAGTTTCTCAGTCTCCCTCCCAGCCTGGCCAACAAGGCCTGTGGCCCGTAAAGTCTTGTATCCTGTGTCAGCACGTTAGTCAACCTTCTCAGCCTGGGTGAGCCACCACACCGCAGAGTCCCTATAAACTCTCTGGCGTGGCCCAGCCCCAGTGGGGCTGGCGAGGCCTATAGGCAGAGCCAGGCCCGGAGCCACAGTGCTACAGGCACCAGCCAAGGGGCAGGGAGGGACTCGAGGAGTACAGGAGCAGAGGCTGAATGGGGCATGGGGCACACAGCCACTGTGACCTCCCATGGATGTCCTCTGAGCTGGTCTGACTGAAGCCAGGCAGCTGAGGAGCCAGGACCCCCAGGGAGCAGACACCTAGTGAAAGAGGTGCCGTATCCAGGACTATGTCTGGGAAACGAGGTCGAGCTCGCAAACCCCGAGCCAGGAAGGCTGGCAGGGCCCAGCGGGTGCCTGAGCAGCAAGGCCCTGAGGCTGAGCCCCCGCCCCCGGACACAGGGGGCCCTCGGAGTGAGATGGGGGTGGCTCCTACAGAGCACGTGATCAGCTCCACGCCAGCTCCCCAGAGACAACCCAGGATGGCCAAGCCAGAGCAGCCACAGGCAGCCTCAAGGCCCACACAGCCCACTGCCCCAGGGTCTGAGCTGATGCTAGCCCTCCCTGGGTACATGGAGCACTATGGACCAGGGGCTCCCATGCCCTCCTTGGGCCCAGAACTGCTGAGGCTCCATGAGGTCCAGCTGTGCCTGGCCCAGGAGCAGCTGCTGCTGGAGGACCGGCAACGGCAGGTCCAGCTGCAGATGCAGATGTGGCAGGAAGAGCAGGCCTGGCTGCAGCAGCTGCAGGAGGAGCAGGCCTGGATGCACCTGGAGGGGCTACAGCTGGCCATGGCCCTGGAACAGCTCCGCCATGAGGGCCTCGAGGGACTGCAGACCCAAGACCAGGTAAGGCTGGTAGGGCAGGGTGGGGAAGGGGTCCCAGACAGTCTGTATTAGGGTAATGGCTGCTTGAGCAACCTATAGATGCCTGTGGAGGGCCAGAAGGCCAGACCGGCTGCAGGACATCTCTGGGGCCATCCTCACATTTGCCAAAGGAGACTGATACCCACTGCACAGGGCACTGTAAAACCAAGTGACAGCAAGACCAACCCACCTGCCCAGTGCTTCAGGGGTAGAGAGTGAGTCCCTGTCAAGGGATAGAGGGGTCGGGCAGGACAGGCAGCCCCAGAAGCTGTCCTGGGCAGTGTGTGGCTTAGCCATGAGGTGAGGGTCTAGGTGCAGTTAGCAGGAAGCAGAAATGAGGCCCATGGGTCCCCAACACAGTGTCCTGGCCAGCTTGCTGGGCCTCCTGGCCTATCCTTATTTACTGGAGGCTTGTACTCAGGGCTTGAGATCATAAAGCAGCACATGGGCCTGTGCGCATTATCCTCATTCCAGGAGGATTGCAGGCCTCAGACGCAGCTGGAGCTATTTTAAGGAACCAGGATCTAACCCTAGCTTGTTGCACAGGAGCAGTCACCACTAGGCCACCATATTCTGTGAATCTGGGCACTCTCTGGTGTCCAGAAGCTTATGCCAGGCATGCTCTGAGCCAAGGGGCTCATCTAGGGAGCAGGTGGTATGCTCACTTAGTGAGCACAGACCCTAGGGTGGGCCTGGGTGCTGGAGCTGAAGCTTGGAAGGTGTTTGCAGCTGTGACAGAGAATAATTGAGCCTCAGAGGGGGGGAGTGATAACTGGTGAAGGAGGGGAACTTGGGAAGAGGTCCCTTTCTGACCCACAGCAGGATGGAGCCAATTCAAACTGGAAGAGGCTATAGAGAGGTTGGCCTGTGAGCAAAGAAGCAGGCCATGGAAAATGCTGTATGACCCAGGAGCAGAAATTCACAGTGGAACACATACATGGCCTGAGACCCCAACTTGGATTTAGCCCTCCTCTGCTTCAAAACCCAGTTTCTGCCACAGGGCTCCTCCCACTCATCTGTGCCCGCCCCATCTCCATGCTCTGTAACTCTGCTCTTCTGAACACTGCTCCAGGCCTCAACCTAGATGCAGCCATACAAGACTCAGGGCCAGGGTCTGGGATGAATGTCACACCCAACCCCAATTTGGAGATCCCCTGAAGGCCACTTTTCCAAGAGTGGGTGTCCCTGGGTGGCTACATAGATGGTCACCCAGGTCAGTGTTTGGATGGCACACTCACCAGCAGCAGCTCCTAGCCTGGGCTCTGGGAGGGACCTCTGCCACTTCCCTGATGCAGCTTTGGGCACCCTCTTCTTGCTGCTCATTCTCCTGGAGTGGATAGGATAGTTGCAGGAAGGGTATACTCAGAGTGGCAGGAACAGTTTAGGGGGAATACTGTTACACACTGCCATGGACCTCAGTGGACAGACCGTCCCAGCACAGCTTCTGAAGTGGCTTCCTTGGCTGCCTGCCCACCCCTGTGTATCCCTGAGTACGCCCAGCAGTGTAAGCAAGGCAAGAGCATCTTGCCCCTGCTTGTGCCCCCACCCTTGCTGGCCTTCCCCCTCCGGTATGTGTGAACTGCCTCTGCTGAAGCCACCACCCTCTCTTCTCTCAGAACCAAGCTGTCTCCTGAACCTTTTCTTGTCTTGAAGTTGGCAGATGCTATTCTCAGGTCTCAGGAGCAACATCCCTCTCTCTAGCCCATGCAACTGACCACCAAGTTCACTGCCCTTGGGGGGCCTCTTCTGCCTGCTCCACCTTGATGGGGGTCCTCCCTGATGACCCAGAGCCCTGCACCCACTGTAGCACAGTTGTCTGAGCACTGGTTTGACCTATGCCCATGTTCCCACTGTGCTAGCATCAGTGAGTCACTTAGTGTTTGGGGGAGGAACTAATGAAACCAGGAATGAGCCTGAAAACAGAGATAATAGGATGGCATGGCAAGAGGGACAAAGAGGAAGGAGATGACAGAAGACTGGCAGAAGAAGTTCAGGCGGGGCTGGAGCTGGGGAGAGAGGCAGCGGGGAGCTGGCTTGGACAGATGGCTCTGTGCAAGGCAAGACTTTTGTGGGGGAGGGGCCCTACACCAGCGCCTGAGGGTTGGCTGTGTGCTCCGTGTGCACCAGGGGCGTGTCAGTATGTGGAACTTGGTAGCACACCAGATCCCCGTGTGCGTGGGGGACTTTCCATGTACTCACAGAGTCCCTCCTGTGCTTTTAGTCGATATGCACGGGTGGTTTGCGTATGTGGCATCCTTTTGTGTTGGGTCAGTGCTTGAGGGATCCCCGTGTGCAAGTGGGAGCTTCCCTGTGTGTGCAGATGTGTGTGCGTGATTGGCGGTGCAAGATTTGCTTCCTGCAGGGTTCTATGTTCCTGAGAGGTCTCCTGTGCTTGTGGGGTCAGTGTGCATGGGGGGTCTGTGTGTGTAGGGTCCCCTGAGTGCAGGAGGATAGGAGAGGACTATCGGGGGTCGGTGGGGGCCTGTGCCTCTGGGGTCCCAGGTACTTGTGGGCAACGGTGTGGGCATCCAGTGAAGAAACCGGAATTCGGGGGTCCTCTTGCAGGCGGGATCCCCTACATGTGTGGGCGTCGGTGTGGCAGGTGAGTGGTGAGGGGCCCTCTATACTCGCGGGGTCCCCAGCGTTGGCCGGGCCGCGACGTCGCCCTAGCGACCTCACCTGCCTCACCTGCCTCCCCCAACTAGCCCAGGAAAGCCAGAAGCCCCGCCCCTCGCGTCGGGGCTAGCCGGTATCCTAGCGACTGAGCCGGAACTTCCGAGTCACCAGGACTTCCGGGGCGAGGGTCAAGGGTCACTCTCGGGACTTTGAACCTCAGTTAACAGATGGGCTCCTGAGGTCTCGGGCTCCTGGAAGTAGGGCCCTTGGTAGTCTACGGCGACGTGGGGCCAGGGTCCCAGGGCGCGCGGCTTCAGGGCACGGACGGGTCCGGGCGGAGAGCCGGGTCCGGGGTCTAGGGACCGGGGACAGATCGGGGGCTGGGGGCGACGGCGGCTCGGGGCTGCGGCGGCGCGGGGCGCAGGAATGCGGGCGCGCCGCGGGTGGGGCCGCCCCGCCCCCAGGTGCTGCCCGGGCAGGCAGGAGGCAGCGGCGGCGGGCGGGGCGGGGCGGGGGCGGGCGCGTGAATCAGGCCGGGCGGGCGGGCTGGCCGCGGCAGGGAGTGGCTGCAGGACCGACCGGACCGCGAGGCCGCTGGGCGGCGGTCGGCTCCTGCTGCCCCTGTGCCGAGACCCCGCGCACCTGGCCAGGTAGGGCCCCCTCCCCGGCCCGAGGAGGGCGGGGCGGAGCGCGCGGGAGGCGCAGGCTGGGGCGGGCGCCCCTCCGCGCGGCCCCACCCGGGCAGCGGTCCAGCACCTGGGCCGGGGCCGCTCGACTCAGAGGGGCTGTGGGAGTGGAGTTCGGCCGCATGCGCGGGGCCTGGGCGAGCGGGGGTGCCGCAGTGTGGACATGGACGCGAGCGTCCTCGCACGACGCTGGCCCAAGAAGAGCCAAGAGGGAAAGGGCCCGGGGCCTGGGTAGGCCTGCCCGGCTATCCTAACCCTCTCACGACCTACCTGGGGTCCGGAGAGGGTGCTGATTACCGCCTGGACCCTTCCTCCCTGAGGACGCCCTGCCCAGGCTGCCATGGGCTGGGATGAGCTGGGCGCGGGCTGGAGCTCCGCGTGGAGTACAGGG
This sequence comes from Loris lydekkerianus, assembly GCA_963574355.1. Taxonomy (NCBI): domain Eukaryota; kingdom Metazoa; phylum Chordata; class Mammalia; order Primates; family Lorisidae; genus Loris; species Loris lydekkerianus. The sequence goes on from CAUYPK010127876.1 coordinate 73,117, forward strand.
AAAGCGGGGCGCCCGGTCCTTCGGCTCAATCCAGTCCGTGGATTGGGGTGGGCGGATGGGACACCCTGCCCATGGAGCCGCTAACTTGCTGGGGTTCGCTGGCCTTCGGCAGTCTGGTGACCACCCCAAAAGCTACAACTCTGACTTCCGGTCTGTGAATCCCGTGTGCCCGGATCCCGCTTTTCGTCCGCCTCCCCACTACCCGATGCCTCCCAGCCGCCTGCTCTCGCGTGGGTACTTGGCACAGTCACCCCACTTCGTGTAGGGCCTCCAGATTGCTCTGATGGGGTCCTCTTTCCACTTAGACACCCCACTTCCTGTCAGGGTGAGAAACATGGGGCCCACTGAAGTCCTAGGTGAAAGCCCTGGAGACACTGTCTGGCTTCAGGTCAGAGGTCAGCGGCAGAGGAGCTGATTCCTGCTGAGTCACTCACAGGGTGGGATAACCCTCCTCCACCCTGAGTGCAGGCTTTGGGAGGCAAACCTGTGGGGAGCAAGCTGTTGGGGACCTCCATTGCAGGCTGGGCAGTGGCTGCAGCCCAGTGCATAGTCTAGGGCAGTGGTTCTCAACCTTCCTGATCCTGTGAGTCGTGACCCACAGGTTGAGAACCGCTGGTCTAGGGGCATAAGGACACAATGAAAGAGGCAAAAAATGAAGCTGCTGGAGGCGGAGTGGGTGCCCCTTCCTGACCAGGCACATTACAGGAAGGGGTTCTCCCCACAGGGGCCTCACCCCAGTTATGCACAGCCTAGGCACTGTGATGATTCCCCTCCAAGTGAAATCAGAAGGGCAGTGATAACCCTTCCAGAGTCCTCCCCAGCTCAGAAGAGCCTCCTCAAGTACAGTCATCAGGGCAGTTCCCCCAGCTCTGTGTGGTCACACTGTCCCTGTACAGCCAGACACGGAAGGGTAAATGGATGGCCCCACCAGCACAGACAAGTCTGCTCTTGGGACAACCAGGACAAAGTACCCTGATCACATACATCAGACAGGTGGATGCAGTTGGGACAACTTTTCCTAAGACCACTGGGCCTGGTAGCATCCCCAGGGCTGGTGGACCTAGTGGTACAAAAGGGTGCCCACAGGCCGGGCGCGGTGGCTCACATCTGTAATCCCAGCACTTGGGAGGCCAAGGCAGGTGGATTGCCTAAGCTCACAGGTTCGAGACCAACCTGAGCCAGAGCGAGACCTTGTGTCTAATAATAGCCAGGCTTTGTGGTGGGTGCCTGTAGTCCCAGCTACTTGGGAGGCTGAGGCAAGAGAATCACTTGAGCCCTAGAGTTTGAGGTTGCTGTGAGCTGTGACACCAGAGCACTCTACTGAGGGTGACAAAGTGAGACTGTCAAAAAAAGAGGGATGCCTATGTTGCATTCACTGTTCAGTTAGTGTGTCACAACCAGGGTAGCCGGACAGAACAGCCACTGGGATCATGTACAACAGGCCGAGCCCACCATCTTCAGGCAAGTGTCTCCTTACCGTAGTTTAGTCTAGCTGGCTGGCACCCCCATCCTGTCAACTATGTGCAGCCACACCTTGGGGCACACTCCTTGGGAGACCCACTTTGCTTCCCCAGCCAGTACCAACGTTTGGCAGTCTGTGTGCTAGGCAGAACAGGTGTCCCTACCCCTCAGGTTAGGGATGGGGTGAGTGATCTCCAGGGTTCTCCTTCCTGAGCTGGAGGGCATGTATCCAGGTAGTTAAGTGATCCTGTTCAGAGGCCTCAGAGCTTAGTCGGGGCCTTATCTAACAGTTTCCAGAGAGGCCAGGCCCCTATGGAGGACCTGGAGAGGAAAGTGGGGAACTTAGGACAAACTACAGGGACAGCAAAGGCTGTGACTTCATTCTGAATGCAGCAAGGGGCACGGCAATGGCCCGGGGACTTGAAGCACATGGAGAGCAACATCTAGGAAGGCTTGAAGTGCAGGCCCTGCAGGAACTTGCAGGCACTGGGGACAAGGCCTGGGGAGGTTTTATCAAGGATGGGAAAGTGGCCAAGGAATGGGCCAGAGGAAGAGGGACTCATGGACAGGGACAAAGTCTAGTGATTAGTGTTGTGAGGCCCAGGAAGACACTGAGACCCTAAGGACTGGGTGGAGCTGTGGGTGGGGCCAAAGGTGCTGGCGTGCTGCACTCACTGCTCACCTGGACCAGGTGTGGTGTCATGCCAGCCTCAGTTGCAATGTACAGCACAGGAAACAGGCTAGAGAGGCTCACTAACCTGTCCAGGGTTTCTGAGGGGTTCAGGGACATATAGGCAATGTGGGCAGCACCTATGCTTCTTGTAGGTACAGTGCCAGGGGCCCGTGAACATGTTAATGTTTTAAAATAGGAAGAAAAAAGTGCATATGGTGATGGACACAGCCTGGCTTAATATTTGTCTTTAAAGTAACAGTCATAAAACATTTTAAATATATCTTTATGGAAAAAGAAACCCCAAAAGCATCTGGGGCCACAAAGGTCATAGAGTAACTGGGGAGGGAAACAGTCCCTGGCTGCTGGTGAGAGCAGGGACCAACGGGGAGGCCTGAGGAAAGGGAGGCCCTGGCACTCTACTTATGCAGCTCCCCACCCCCTAGCAAGAGAGCTCCTAGGGCCTAGGATGCCTTCTATGAGCCTGGCTTGGCTGGGCTCCTGGAAGGCCTCCAGGCAGGGATTAAACTCCAGCTCACAGTGTGTGTCTACTCCAGAGGATAAGGGATGCAATCCCCAGTTACCCTGGTAACATGTCTCCCTGCCCCTTCAGGCCCTAGGCCCCAACATGGCCCGTCGCTCCCAGAGCTCTTCTCAGGGGGACAACCCACTGGCACCTGGGTACCTTCCACCTCACTACAAAGAATATTATCGCCTAGCAGTGGACGCACTGGCTGAGGGTGGGTCAGAGGCCTACAGCCGCTTCCTGGCATCTGAGGGGGCACCTGACTTCCTGTGCCCTGAGGAGCTGGAACATGTGAGCCGACACCTGCGGCCCCCACAGTATGTTGCCCGAGAGGCCCCTGAAGGCAGCCCTCCTGATGTGGACATGGATGGCTCTTCAGGCACCTACTGGCCAGTGAACTCAGACCAGGCTGTACCTGAACTTGACCTGGGTTGGCCCCTAACCTTCGGCTTCCAGGGCACAGAGGTAACAACACTGGTGCAGCCACCACCACCTGACAGTCCCAGCATAAAGGAGGAAGCTCGAAGGATGATCCGTTCTGCCCAGCAGGTTCGCCAACGAGGGCAGGGTGGGGGGAGCAAGGGGAGAAGGACAGCATGGCCAGCTTTTGGTGGGGTAAGCCTGGGCAGAAGCTGCAGTGGGAGCTCCCTGGCAGGATTCTTCTAGAGCTGCAAGGGTGTGGCCTCCACAGGTTTGCTTGCCCAGGGTCATAGCCTGTGCCTGGAAACTTGGTGGCTCCACGATGGGACAGCACCCTCCTAGCCTGGATAGCTGTTGACCAGCTGAGGGTGTCTTAACTCCCACCAAGAAGCTGGCAAACAGCAAAGGGAGCCTGTTAGATCTTGGAGACTGAGGCAGTAGGGTCAGATGGTAAAGACCCCTGCCCTGAGAAGCGACCCCTACCCAGGGCAGAACTGAGGCAGGGGCCTGGCCATCTGTAGGACACAGGGCTTTCGAGACTCTCTTTGCTTGGTCGTCCCCATCCATGGTTCTCTGCCCACAGATGAGCCTGCAGGCCCTGCTTATCTGGGCTTATCCTTAGGCACCCCAACCAGGGCAGCAGCTACACACCCTTCCTTTGGGTCCCTTCCTTCTCCAGCGCTTTAAACGACCTGGCCTTGCTCTCTGGGAGGGACGAGTGGTACTGTACAGGGTGGTGGATCCAGAGGTCCAGCGGTAAGGCTGGAGAACGGCATGGGACAACAGGCGAGTCTGATTTCCGTCCTGACCCGACCCCCCAGGTGGTGGCTGTGGTGATGGACATGTTCACCGATGTGGACCTGCTCAGCGAAGTGCTGGAGACTGCTGCACGCAGGGTCCCAGTCTACATCCTACTGGATGAGATGAACGCACAGCACTTCCTGGACATGGCGGACAAGTGCCGTGTCAATCTGCACCACGTGGATGTGGGTAACAGGGAAGGGGGGGCAGGGGAGGAGGGAAGATCCTGGTCAGAGACCTGACTCCCCTCTCCACCCAGTTCCTGCGCGTGCGCACGGTGGCCGGCCCCACCTACTACTGCCGCACCGGGAAGTCTTTCAAGGGCCAGGTGAAAGAGAAGTTCCTGTTGGTGGACTGTGCCGTGGTGATGAGCGGGAGCTACAGGTGCGCACAGCCCGCGACCCCCCCCCCACCCAGCCCTTCCCCGCGGGCTGCCTCCTGGACCCCCAGCACCCCACCAGAGTCCTCCTCTCTTGGAATCCCACTACAGCCTGGCCTGCCCAGCCCAGGTCCTCGCAGACCTCATTCCCCTGGAGTCCCTCCTGGCGCAGCCTGTGCCGGCTCGGCCCGCCCCCTTCTCCTGACTCTGGCCCGACCCGTCCACAGCTTCATGTGGTCTTTCGAGAAGATCCATCGCAGCTTGGCGCACGTGTTCCAGGGCGAGCTGGTCTCCAGCTTCGACGAGGAGTTCCGCATCCTCTTCGCGCAGTCCGAGCCGCTGGTGCCCTCCGCCGGGGCCCTGGCCCGCATGGACGCCTACGCCCTGGCTCCCTACGCGGGGGCCGGGCCCCTCGTCGGCGTCCCTGGGGCCGGGGCGCAAACCCCTTTCTCCTTCCCGAAACGAGCGCACCTCCTGTTCCCACCACCCCGGGAAGAAGGCCTGGGCTTCCCCACCTTCCTCGACCCCGACCGCCACTTCCTGTCGGGGTTCCGCAGGGAGGAGCCGCGGATGCCCGGGGGTGCCCTGGAACCGCACGGGGGGCTGCGGCCACTGTCGCGGCGGCTGGAAGCCGAGGCCGGGCCGGCTGGGGAGTTTGCGGGCCCGCGAGGCTTCTTCCAGGCGCGGCACCTGGAGATGGACGCTTTGAAGCGGCACAGCTACATGGCAACCGACGGCGTGGGTGCGATGGAGAACTTCACAGCAGCGCGGCAGGTGTCAAGGCAGACGTTCCTCAGCCACGGCGACGACGACTTCCGCTTCCAGACCAGCCACTTCCACCGCGACCAGCTCTACCAGCAGCATTACCAGTGGGACCCTCAGCTGGCGCCTGCGCGCCCACAGGGCCTGTTCGAGAAGCTTCGCGCTGGCCGTCCAGGTTTTGCAGATCAGGATGATTTCGCGTTGGGCGCCGGGCCGCGCTTCCCAGAGCTTGGCCTCGACGGGCACCAGCGGCTGGACTACGTGCCGTCCAGCGCGTCGCGGGAGGTGCGACACGGCTCGGACCCCGCCTTCGGGCCTGCCCCTCGAGGTTTTGAACCATGTGACGCCCTGCGCCCCAACTTGGGCCAGCGCTTCCCGTGCCAGGCAGCGGCGAGGTCCGGTCCAGACAACACTGCAGAGGCTGAGCCGGAGCGCAGGGGCGGGCTCGAGGGGCGAGCGGGGCTGCGGCACTGGCGCCTCGCCTCCTACCTGAGCGGCTGCCACGGGGAAGATGCAGGAGACAAGGGCCTGCCAGAGCCGGTGCCCATGGAAGCCGAGGCCTATGAAGACGACGTACTAGTTTCTGGGGGCCGGACAGCTGCCGGGGACCTGCACCCTTCGACCTTCCGTGTCCCTGCAGCCTTCCCTGCCAAGGCCCCGGTTCCGGGCTCAGGCAGCGGTGGCGGTGAGGGCCCGGAGGAGGCAGGCCTGACCAAGCAGGACTCCTTCCGCTCGCGCCTGAACCCATTCATCCAGCGCAGCTCGAGGCTGCGCTCCTCTCTCATCTTCAGCGCCTCACAGGCTGAGGGCGCGGGCGGGGCCGCAGGGTCCACCAGTGAAAAAGTGCAGCTGCTGCACAAGGAGCAGACGGTCAGCGAGACGCTTGGTCCCAGCGGAGAGGCTGTGCGCTCCTCGGCCTCCGCCAAAGTGGCTGAGCTGCTGGAGAAGTACAAGGGCCCGGCGCGTGACCCCGGCGGCGCAGGGGGCGCTGTCACAGTTGCCAGTCACAGCAAGGCTGTGGTGTCCCAGACTTGGCGGGAAGAAGTGGCGGCACCCGGCGGCGCAGAGCGCCGCAGCCTGGAGAGCTGCTTGCTGGACCTGCGCGACTCCTTTACCCAGCAGCTGCACCAGGAGGCTGAGCGGCAGCCAGGAGTCGCCTCGCTCACTGCGGCCCAGCTGCTAGATACACTGGGTCGGGGCGGCAACGACCGCCTGCCCTCTCGCCTTCTCTCTGCCCAAAGTGCCTCCACCTCCGTGCAAGGGCCAGACAAACTCCTACCCCTGGAAGGGTCCAGGGCACAACAGGTGCCCCATTCTGAGCCAAAAGAGAGCCCCACTGTGGCCTACCCTGAGCAGAAAGGGAGCCCCACACCTGGGTTTTCCATCCGTAGAAGCAGCCCAACTACAGGATTTATTGAGCAGAAAGGGAGCCCCACCTCACCTTACCCAGAGCACAGGGGCAGCCCTGTGTCCCCTGTGGCTGAGCGCAGGGGCAGCCCTGTGTCCCCTCTGGCTGAGCATAGGGGTAGCCCTGTGCCTCCAGTGCCAGAGTGCAGGGGCAGCCCAGTGCCTCCGGTGCCCGAGCGCAGGGGCAGCCCGGTGCCTCCGGTGCCTGAGCGCAGGAGCAGCCTCACCCTCACCTCTGGGGAGGCAGCAGGTGGCCCCATGGAAGTCCTGCGCAAGGGTTCCCTGCGCCTCAGGCAGCTACTGAGCCCCAAGGGTGAGCTCCGCTCAGAGGAAGAGGGTGGTTTCCCAGTACCTCAGGAGAACGGGCAGCCAGAGAGTCCCAGGCGGCGATCCCTAAGCCGGGGTGACAGCATGGAGGCTACCACAGGAGATGAGCGTGGCCCACGGTCGCGCCTGGCTTCAGCCACAGCCAATGCCCTGTACAGCAGCAACCTGAGGGATGACACGAAGGCAATTCTGGAGCAGATCAGTGCCCACGGCCAAAAGCACCGTGTTGTTCCTGCCCCAGGCCCCAGCCCAGCCCATAGCAGCCCTGAACTGGGCCACTTACCAGCTGCTGGCGGCCTGGCCCCAGACATGTCCGACAAGGACAAGTGTTCAGCTATCTTCCGCTCAGACAGCCTGGGGACGCAAGGCCGGCTGAGCCGCACACTGCCAGCCAGTGCGGAGGAGCGCGACCGGCTGCTGCGCCGCATGGAGAGCATGCGGAAAGAGAAGCGTGTTTACAGCCGCTTCGAGGTCTTCTGCAAAAAGGAAGAGGCTGGCGGCCCGGGGGAGGGCCCTGTGGAGGAGGGCACCAGAGACAGCAAGGCAGGCAAGTTCGTGCCTAAGATCCTGGGCACGTTCAGGGGCAAGAAGTAAGTCTCCTCGTCCACCAGCCCAGGCCAGGTGCCTGAACCACTGCCATCATTGTCCAGAGCATGGCTGTGCTTTTGTGTCTGAGTGGTGGCTGCCAGGCCCCGTGCCAGGGCAGTCTGGAGTGTGTGCTGCTTGCCCAGAAGTGGCCCTGCATCTGTCCCTGGCGTCCTCAGCCTTGGGGCTCCAGCTCCTCCCTGTGGTGCTTCTCCCCAGCTCCCTTTTCTGAGGACCCTCAAGCCTCCCCTGCTCACACATCTGCCCTAACCGTCTCTTTGGGCTCTTGTCCCTTTTGGGCCTTCATTCCTCAGGGACCTCTTAAGTGCCTCAACACTCCGTTCTCTCTGGGGCTTCTTGTCTCCTCGGGGCTTCTATTCTCAGGGTTCCCCTCCTTAGGCATGGCCCCCTGGCTGCCTCAACAGCCCCAGCCTCCCTCTCAGGGCCTCTGCTTCTCAGGAGTCACTGCTTTTGCCTCCACCCTGAGCACTGTGGGATCACTTTTTTCCCTGCTCAGATTCCCCTGGCGTCTTCCTAGGTGGCCAGTGCTCTTGCTGCAGGGAAGACTGGGCTGGCTGCAGGCAGTCTGGGAGGGGTGGAGCTGGGCCCAAAGGAAACCTTTCTCAGAGTGACAGAATGGACAGGGAAGGCTGCTTGCTGGGAAGGGGGCCTGATTACTGCTCCAGGAGGGCCCCATCAGCCCTGGGCTTGGTGGCACAATAAAGTATAGCATGGACAGATGGCCTGTGGCCCAGCTTCTTTGTGTCCCTCACACAGGCACCATCCCAGGCCTTATCCCAGAGAGAGGCTGGATGTGGGACCAGTGAGGGCACAGGACAGGCTGAGGTAAAGGCTGGGCCCCACCACTGCTCTGGGAGGCTCAGGTTCTGCAGAGCCCAACTCCACCCTGTTCATGAGCCCTTTCCTCTATGTCACCAACACACAGAATGTGTTCAGGAATTCTAGCTTACCTATCTTGCATCTTTTTTCACCTTCAGAGTAATTTTAATTGACCTGGAATGACACATTTTGTCACCAACTGCTTAGAAAGTCCCCCATTGGTGGATGTAGGCACTGTGAAATTGGTTTCTGTATTCTGCTGTTTGTTTTCAAATGCTGTAGGGTTTGGGGACATTTTTTTATTTTAGCTATGTATGGTGGCTCGCACCTGTAACCCCAGCACTCTGGGAGGCCAAGGCAGAAGGATCACTTGAGACCAGGAGTTTGAGACCAGCCTGGACTACATACCAGGATCCCATCCCCACAAAAAATATGGAAAGTTAGCTGAGCATTGGTGGAGCACACTTGTAGTCCTTGATGCTCAGAAGGTTGAGGTGGGAGGATCACTTAAGCTCAAGAGTTTTAGGTTACAGTGAGCTATGATCACACCACTGTACTCTAGCCCAGGCAACAGTGAGACACTGTCTCTTAAAGTTTTTGGTGGTATTTTATACCCTTAATAGCTTAAATAGGAAAGGAAATGGGTCCACTTTCACTCCATCCAAGTGGGCGTGACAACAGAGACTGACAGGTAGAAAAGGTAAACCCGTGTGCTCTCAGTGCTGTGTGCAGTGTCAATGTTCTGAACAGACAGGTGGAAGGGGAGCATTCTGCCCTTGGAGAGGCCAGAGGCTGGTTGCCCAGCCAAGAGGCCTGAGCTTTCTGTCTGCACCCTCCACTTCTTGCTGAATAAGACATTTCCTAAAACATGATGTGGCAAATTTTGGTGTTAACAACAAACAATGCACAAATTATTCCAGCATGTTCCCAAATATACATAATCACCTGTTATGTCCTTGTGGATACCACTGCCCATCCCTGTGGGAGCACTGAGTGATCCTCCACTGTGTCCTCTGGCACCTCCTCCTGCATCTGCCCAGCTCTTTCTGCTTCCCACACTGTGCATAGAGTGCCACACCCCTCCTCACACTGCCCTGCCCACCATGTGGGCACTCACCTAGGAGCCTTGTTCACCAAGTCCAGCAGGTGCAAGCCAGCACCATCCTGCAGCTCTGGCCAGCCCGAGTACACTCCCCCTTCCCCACCCTCTTCTGTCCTGCTTGTCAGTCAGCAAGGGGTTATGCCTCAGATTCTGGACACTCAGCCCCCTCAAAATAAGCCCCTGGGCCCCATCTCTGGGCTCACCACACCTCAGGGCCCTCTCTCTGATCCCTCTGCCTCCTCCAACTTGTCCCCAGGCCCAGCCCTCTCTGCTTCCCTGGTTCCTTACAATCATCCAGTCTGGACCCAGCACTATTGCAGGACAATTCACACTGCCCACACCACCTCCTGTAGCCTGTTCCCCCCAACAGTGCCAGTGGCTTTTATCACAGAGTCCCACCCCCCACCACAGTACAGGCTGCCCTGCCGTGTTTCCATCCCAGTCCAGGGCCAGGTGCAGTTCAGGGCATGTGGGACACAGCACTCTGTCCACTGAGCCCCTTTCATTTCTTTGGCTCTCTACACCCCTGGCCTGAACTCATATCAGGTCCTTTGCCTGGTGGGGGTCAAGGGAGGTAGCCTTGAGCCCTGCAAGACACCTTGTCCCCTGCCCTCCCCTACCAAGACCTGGAGACAAGCCCATGCAATCACTGTGTGTGGGGGGCAAAAGCTGTAGCCACTGACAGTGGAGGAAGGACTGGGGGCTAGGGAGGGGCAGGGGTGCTGTTCCCTGGGGTCTGCCACTGTCTCTTTGGCCCAGGGTCACAAATATGGTCCTGTGGTGGCTTGCACCAGGCAGTGGGCCCATAAATCTGCCCTGCAGGCCTACCCTGGGTGCAGCCTGGACCCAGCAGCAACCCCAGGTTGGAGGTTGGTGCAGGCAACAGGGCCCTGTGGACAGAGGCTGGTAAACTAGAGCCAGGTGCCCCTGCAGGTTGTCCTTGGGTGGCATGAACTTGAGAAAAGCCATATGCTGGGTGCCGGGGGACTGGAAGGAGCCACTGGGTGAAGCAGATGGTGACCTATGCAGCTTCCCACTGGGCTCAGGGGTAACAGGGTCCTAAGAGGAGGGTGGGCCCCTCAGAAAGGAATGGATGAAAACTGGGTAGATGGGTTGGAGACAGACAGACTTTATTGAAGAAAGTCACTAGGGTGTGGTGGGGTCCTCATCTACCCCCCCAAAGAGGCCCAATTTCCCCAAACTTAAATGTAGCCAAAGGGGAAGGGGGCTGGGCAGGTAGGGCAGCTCACGCGTGTGGTCCTGGGAGCAAAGGCAGGCGGCCCAGTGCTGAGTGGCAGATGGTACCGTAGGCCTGAGAGTAGCCCCCGAGCATGGACCGGGCAGCCCCCAGGGCCCCCTGTGAGGCAGAAGAGCTGAACATCCTCCGGCCAGGCCGGGGGTCTGGGGGAAGCTGAGGAGGGACCTGCAGGTAGGGGTCAGCATAAGGGAAAGTGGGCCTGGGAGAGAGGAGAAGGGGCGACCTTTGAGGGTTGGGGAAATGGGAAGGCAAAGGCGGGACACAGGTCGGGCTCACCAGGTGTGGGCCAGCTGCCCTCACCCCACAGCACTGGGACCAGTCCTTGCGGATCAGGGCCTGATTGGCCACCTGGGCTGCAGCCTGTGAGGTCAGGGAGGGGGCTGCCCCTCTTATGTTGTGCTTCAGCTGGGAAAGGGCACATTAGAGAGTCACTGCAAGGCTCAGAAGAAGGGTTCCTCCCAGTGCCCATCCCACCACAGCTTACCCGTGAAGTGGGAGAGGGGGGCTCCACCTCCACCCCAGGGGTCCCAGATTGGGGCAGGGAGGCTGGGTTCCGACTGAGAATGTTCTTAGCTGCTCTGGGGGCTTCTGTGGGGTGGGAAGATCAGTTAGAGATCCCACACAGAAGGGACCAGGGCCAGGACCATGCTCCATGGATAACAAAGATTACACACCGTGCCCTGGATCCAGGCTAGGGCCACTCTGAGGCATGAGTCCAGGGATCTGCGCAGGCGGCCCCAAGGAGAGCTGGGGGCCAGCTCTGGGCTTGAGCAGGTGTGCATGGGACCTGGAAGCCCTGGGCTCTGCCCCCAGGGGGGCACCCCTCAGGCCCTCCTTTTTGGGGACACAGCCATTGCTTCTCTGCTCCAAGATCATCTGTGGGAGGGGAAGGGGCTCAGAGATGCACAGGTGAGCATGGGGGCTTCAGGGGAAAGCTGAGGTAGGAGAAGGCCTTGAGGGTGCTCATGAATTGAGCACTGAGGAGGGTCTGGCTGAAGCACCTGATAGATGCGGTTGCGATACTCAGTGGCGGACAGTTGGACTCCATCCTGTGCCAGGAGCTGCACATTTGCCCCCCCAGTCTGATCACAGCCAGGGCAGTGGAACCTGCGGGGCCAGGGAGGCAGTGTGGGGGGTTGGATCCGGCTGCAGCCTGGCAAGCCCTTCAGCTCCCACCCCACCCCTGCACGTGGGCAGCTCATCTCACCTCTGCACATAGGGGTGCTGCAAGGCCTGGGCCGCAGTGAGTCGCTTGTGGGGGGCAAACACCAGGAGCAGCTTGAGAAGGTCCAGAGCCTCAGGAGGTGTGTCTGGCGGCAGGATGGTGTCTAGCATCTGCTGTGGCCTGTGGGTACCACCTGTCATCTCTGCTCTGGGCCTGTGAGCCCCTCCCCAGATCCATGTCTGGCCTGGTGTACAGCTTCCAACCCTTGGCTCCACCCCACTTTCCCATCCTGGTAGACTTCCATGCCTGACCGACAGACAGCTGGGAGAGTGGGAGACCCCTGCCTGCCCTCTGGGCCCTCTGCAGGATCCCTCCAGCCACCCAGGTCTGAGTGCTATCCCAGAGCCCCTGGCACTGTGCCCCAGAAGAGCCAGCCAACACTGGGGTGACTCCTGGCTTTCAGCATGACCCATCAGGAAAGCAAGGCAGGATGTCAACTAGCACAGACTAGCCCCAGCAACAGGGCAGGAAGGTCCCCACCCAGATAGGCTAGCCTGTACTACAGTGTCTACACTCACCGGGACCCCAAGCTGTGCAGGATGGAGGTGCTGTAGCCTGAGCCAAGAGCCGAGAGGTCTGGGGTAGGTGGGAGAAGGTGGTGGGACCAGGGGCTTGGGTCTGGGCCAGCCGTCCCCTCTGGGCTCCTGCTGTCTGGCAGGACTCAGCACCCCAGTCCACCCTGCCCAGCTCTCTGCTCACACTCCAGCTCCCAGCACAGGAACATCCCCTGCCCCTGCCAGCCCACAACCCTCAGGGACTTTATCCTGACCTGGCTGGCCCTCCGAGGTCACGTATTGGCCCCTGTGGGCAAGTACTGTCTCCCCTGCAGCCTCTGTGTACTTGCCTTCACCTCCTCCACACCCTGCACTCCCCCAGCCACACTCTCTGGCCCTCAGCATCCCTGGGGCCCAGAGCCCTGCACATGCTTACCCTCCTCCAGTGGAGGTGGGATGGTCTCCAGGATTAGCTGCAGCTGGTGGAGTGTGGACGTGCCTGGGAACAGGGGCTGCCCCCGCAGCATCTCCCCCAGGACACAGCCCAGACTCCACATGTCCACCCCGGGGGTGTACCTGGGGCAAGACAGGGTGTGGCATGAAGGAGACCTAGAGGCAGGGGTGGGGCTGCCAGGAGAGTGAGTGAGGACACCCAGGGGACCAAGGCAGGCCCAGGATGCAGAAAGGCCCAGGAACCTTGGGGGACAGGAGAGCAGCCCCAGGGGGCCTCAGGGAGAAGGGGCTTAGGGGTGTCTCACTGTTACCAGCTTGAGGACAGCAGAACCTCTGGAGCTCGGTACCAGCGTGTGGCCACGTACTTAGTCAGGGCCTGGCCCTCGGTCCCCTCGGGGAGGCTGCTCAGAGAGCGGGCCAGGCCAAAGTCACAGAGCTTCACCATACAGTTGGCATCCAGGAGGACATTAGATGGCTGGAAGAGGAAGGGGGCTGAGGGCCGAGGAGGCCAGCTGGGGACTGGAGTGGGGTGGCGTGTGTGGTTGAGGTGTGGGGCTGCACCTTCAGATCGCGGTGGATGACCTGGGCTGAGTGGATGAAGTTGGTGGCCCATAGCAGCTGGTAGAAGATGTAGCGCCTGTGGATGTCCTTCAGCAGCCCACCCTTCCTGATGACAGCATGTAGGTCGGTGTCTGGGGATAGGGCATGCACATCAGTCTGTGGGGCCAGCAGAGGATGCCTGGAGAGAGCCAGCAAGTCTGTTCCCTTTTGAACTTGTGCACAGCCTGCAATGCCTAGGGATTAGCATCTGGGCCCCTCAGTCCCACTTACTGTCTTTGTTTATACAACAAAAAAGGGTCGTGGAATTGTTTTCATACTTCATTTCATGTTGCCTTTGTTTTATAAAATGAGTAAAAAAGGAAAATGCAAACCACAGACAAAGCAGGAGCCTCCTTTAGGTAGGATCAAGGTGGTCGCCACCAGGCTCTGATGCTGACACTTGTCAGCTATTTGTCTTTGGGTGTAGGGTATAAGGTGAGGGTATGAGCCACCATGGGGACCCAGGCAGCAGACAAAGAGGAAGCCAGGTCTACAGGTGGGGTCTTGGAGCCAGGACAGAGGTGGGGTTGGGGGACTGACAGAGGGCTCACTCACCCATAAACTCAAACACCAGGTAAATGTCCCTGTCATTCTCTGCCCGCATCAGGTCAAGGAGGCGGATGATGTTGGGATGGTCCCCAAACTCCTAGGGAGACAGTCAGTTGCTGCTGTTAGGCCAGGGCTGTGTTCTGGGGTCAAGGGCCAGTTTCCCCCTTGCCTGGAGAGACCTGGACCTGGGGAAGAGCAGCAAGCAGGGCAACCTGGGCCACCCACCTGGAGCAGCATGATTTCCCGAAATGTTCTCTGGAAGAGACAGAAACACAAGTGTAGGACAGACAAAGCAAGCAGGAAGCCCAGGTCCTGAAAGGATCCAAAGGGGCTGGTGCCCATCACCCAAACACCCACTGGACCATGGGGTTGCAAAGGGGGAGTGCTCCAAGAAATACCAGGAAACCTGCTGGGATCAGGCACCAGCTATACACCTGGGCTTCCAGGCACCTGGCAAGGTCAGCCCCACCCAACTCTACTTCTCACCTGGGCATCTGTCTTATCCCTAAAGGCATCAAAGATTTTCTTGATGGCAACAACCTCACCAGTTCTCCGGTCCACTGCCTTCCACACAATGCCGTAGGCCTGGGGAGGAGTACAGTCAGCAGGCCAGGTGCAGGGTTAGGCTGCCCAACTACCCCTGCCCACCCACCCACATTGTCCCTGCAGACACAAGGCCACTCATTCTGTACTGTGTCCTAGTAGGAGACAGGGGTGTGGTGAGGCCTGGTTCTCTGGACCCTGCACCTGCAGGCTGCCCAGCTGCTGCCTGGCACTCTGGCACCTTCCAGAAGAGGGTGAGGCCTGGGGAGGCCCCTGGAGGAGGTAAGGCTGAGGAACTTTGGGGCAGGAACTGAAACCTGTCCCCTCTCAGGGATTGTCTTCGTCCTTTCAGCTGCCTGGACATTCCCAGTCCTGCTTCTCTCACACCACATGCAGCCTGCCAGCAAGCCTGTTGGCTCCACCTTTGCATCCACCCAAAACCTAGTCTGAGCTGATCTCTCTCTGCCCCTTCCACCCATTCCCATGGTGGGCCTTCAACAGAGGGGCCAGGGTAGCCTGGTAAAGTAATACAGAGGCACTACAGCTCCAAGCGTAACAGCGAAAACCAAAGTCCTTGAAGTTCCTCAAAGCCCCCCTTACCATGGGACCCTTCATCACTCACATCTCTTCCCTCCCCAAGTTCTCTCCTGTGCAGTCACACACAACTATGTGGTTTCTCCAAGGACACGCAGGCCTTGCCTCAGGTCCTTTGTACCTGCTGTGTGTACCACCTGGACGCTTTTCCTCCACTGCCCCCATTACAAGACTGAACACACACCCACACACTTTCACACACACAGTCCAATACACACAGCTCACAATCGGCTCCAGCCTTCACTCCAAGCTTGCCCTTCCCGCTCAGGCTGCTCTTAGGCCTGGCCCATGCGCTGGCTGGAGGGCTTGGGAGCCGGGTCTGGGCCGATGCTGGGATGCACCCTTCTCCAAGCTGACTCCTGAGCGTTCTTGGAGCCAGGGGAGAGGTGGCCCTGGAAGCAGGGGATTGTGGTGGGTGGGGCCCTGGCTGTCACCTATTTCCAGGACCCTGGTGGGGGTACTGTTACCCCTGAGTGGAAACTGAGGCACAGAGAGCTCCAGGGCTGGCTCACGGCCACCCCCCAGTCTGCAGAGAGGGCAGAGCACCAGCGTCGCCTGGAGCAAACTCCTGAGTGGACGCCCGGGCTCTACCCCGGCGCTCACCCCCTTCCCGAGCCGCCGCTTGAGTAGGTATCTCCGGGCCACGTTGTGGTCCACTTCGGTGGCGCACATGGCGGGAGACCTCTTGCTAGCAGGCTTGCCGGGCTCTGGCGGAGGTAGAACTGTTGGGTGCGGTTGCCTCGGAAACAACCCAACCACAGCTCAACGCGCCTGCGCTGGGACAGGGGCGGGGCCTCTGGCCCAAGCCCCGCCCACCCAGGGCTGCGCGAAATCCCAGCCCCACCTATCTCGCCACGAAGGCAGCTCAGGGGTTCCAGCTCGCAGCCAGCCTCCTAGAGGAGACCCCTCTTCGCGCTCGGTCTCCTCGGTGCTTGGCACTCTGGGGGTGGCCGGGGAGGATGGAGACAGCGCCGCCGTTTCGCGTGGGGAGAGCCAAGATGCGAGCGGGCGGTGCCGGGCGGGGTGCGCCAGACGGTGGGCAGAGGCTCGGGTAAGGGAAGCGACCCTGGGGAGCTTCGCATTGGACCTAGGAGGAAGAGCCTGTGAAGGCGGGCGGCCCCGAGGTGGGAGTGTGGCTGGCGCGGCCGCAGCACCGGCGGCTTGTGAGTGCGCACAGCCGGGAGGGCTGTGCCCGTGAACGCGGGGCCGCGCGGCTAAGGGAGCTGGAGAGAGACCATGCTGAGACGTGGGGGCGGCATCTGGCTGCAGCCGAGCCCCTGGATTTACTGCGGGGTGGGCTGTAGCCGCGGGACAGGAATCTCAGCTGCCTCCAAGTCCGTGGTGGGTTCTAGGGGGACAGGGCTCAGGCGGGGAAGGCGGTGGGTAGAGCAGGTTTAGCGGAGAAACCCTGGAAACGGACTTTTTTTTTTTTTTGGCCAGGGCTGGGTTTGAACCCGCCACCTCCGGCATATGGGGGGAAATGGACATTTTAAGTTTATGATTCCTATTAGACATCCGAGTGGAAGTCTTAGGCGTGACTTTGGAGGGACGTGGTGACACATTGGGTGTCGATTGTCATTTCAAGCAGCAGCCAGGCGAGACCTCCGGTGGTGGCTTGTGCAGAGGGGCCGGGCGTCCTCCACCCCGCACTCAGAGCAGAGCGAGCTTTGGGAACTGTCCAAGGACCAGCGTCTTCAAAGGTTTTGAATTTGGGCCTGGCGTGGCGGCTCCGCCGGTAATCCTAACACGGGCCGGCTGAGGCGGGTGGATTGCTTGAGCTCACGAGTTAGAGACCTGCCTCGGCAAGAGTGACACCCCGTCTCTAAAATACATATCTGGGCGTTGGGACGGCGCCTGTAGTCCCAGCTACTCGGGAGTCTGAGGCAAGAGGATCCCTTGAGCCCAAGGAATTTGAGGTTGCTGTGAGCTGTGACGCTACCACACTCTACCCAAGGGGACAAAGTGAGACTCTTGTCTTTTAAAAAAGTTTTAAATTGGTTTTGAAGAAAAAAGTCAAAAACCGTAAACACAAGGCCAGATTTGTTAGATTTCGCGACAGTAAAAGCACCTCGTGCTGCAACTGTGGACCAACTCCTCGGCTTCCCGCGCAGACCCAGGGGGCTCAGCGCGGCCCGAGCCGGCAGCGGGCGGGCGGGGCGAGGGTGGAAATAGGAGCACCTAAGGGAACAGGCATATCTTGATGTGCTTGCACTGCTAGAAATAATGATTTCGTAAGCTTAAAGCCAACAGTCAACTGTTTATTATAAGTAGGTTAGAAACTGAATTAAGAAAATGATTGCAAAGGAAACGGAGATAGGAAGAAAGTGGATCAGAGAAAAGAAGGTAAACATTCAGTCTACAGGACCTAAGCTGAGAAACTCAAAGTCTGGCGAGAGTGACAGCTCCAAGTCTGGCACTTGAAGACAAGCGGCCTGTCTGGCTGGAACTTCACCCCTCCCCCAGCGCAACTCGGCCCTAAGGTCTTTAGGCACCTGGGGGCCAGGCTCCTTGGCAGATGGGACTACTCTCTAGGAGGTAGTGAGCGCTGGGGGTTGGAAAGATTAAGGAGAGAAGGTGAAACGCGCTTGAATCAGCACATATGCTTGGATCTCACAGAGAAAAAGTCTCTCAGAGAGGTGAGGAGAAAATGCCCCTCCCCTCCCATTTCTCAGTATGGCGCACCCTACTGCCCACAAGGCTTCCCAGGGGCTTAAGTGCTCATCTTGGGGTTTGTGTGTGTGGTTTAATTGGGTCTGCCTTGATGTCCTGCACCTGGACTGCATTCCTGTTCCAGATTTTGTGTTAGAATCAAAAGTAAGGTAGAGTGATAAAAGAAGTACATCAATGCAATTAAGGTAGTTAAATCGTTTGGGCTGGGTGCTGGTTGCTCAGTGGTTAAGGCGCAGGCCCTATATACAGGGGCTGGCAGGTTCCAGCCCCAGCCTGCTAAACAACAATGACAGCTACAACAAAAAAAATAGCCAGGCATTGTGGCTGGTGCCTGTAGTCCCAGCTACTTGGGAGTCTGACGTAAGAGAATTGCTTAAGCCCCAGAGTTTGAGGTTGCTGTGAGCTGTGACACGAGAGCACTCTACCCAGGGTGACAGAAACTCTAAAAAAAAAAAAAAAAAAAAAAAGTTTGGTTAGAAAAGGCAAGCCCAGCGAGAACCATGACATATGGGTATAGCCTCCCCCACCCCAGTTTAATATATGTAATAAAAATGGAACTAGCCCAGAGTGAGGGGCTGTCCACTGGTCCTCCTGTTTGAAGGTGGACAGACTCCGACCCAACTCTTTAAAAACTTTCTGTGTTTTGACTTTTCTTTTTTCCCTTATCCTCTCATCTCCACCAGCCACTGGGAGGAAACTCACAGCATAGTTTGGGGCTGGGGCTCTCAAGTGAAGTCACGACGGCAGGAGTTGGAGCAAGTCAACACTTAGGAGCCCTCGCTGGCCACATGGGTATCCTTGAATCTGACCACACCCAGTCCGTAAGGGTGTGGGGGGCCACAGAGCGCCTGCACTGTTGATGGAGGTATAAAATACTACGACAAACTCGGCGCCTGTAGCACAGGGGTTACGGCGCCAGCCATATACACCGAGGCTGGCAGGTTCAAACCTGGCCTGGGCCAGCTGGACAACAATGACAACTGTAGTAAAAATAATAGAAGGGCATTGTGGCAGGTACCTGAAGTCCCAGGTACTTGGGAGCCTGAAGCAAGAATTGTTTAAGAATTGCTTAAACCCAAGAGTTTGAGGTTGCTGTGAGCTGTGTCACCACGGCAGGATGACATTTCTTCTCTGTCTCAAGAAACAAACCATTTGGGAGAACAGTTTGGTGCTGTCTTGAAATACTGAACATTAAAAAAAAGGCAAGCTAGTCGTGTTTTTGGACAACTTGGAGAGAAGTGAAAGCCATTCTTCTAAGTGAAATGTCACAAGAATGCAGAAACAAACACACATTTTGGAACTAATCAATCACCACTTAAGTGCAAATGGAAGTAAATCTCAAAGGAAATCAACCTGCGGAATGGGAGGGGTAAATTCACACTGGCTACAGTGCACACAGGGTGAAGGACACACATGTATAACTTTGACCCGGTCTATACAAAAGAAAAGTATATAAAGAAAATGTGTACCTCCCTAACATTCTGAAACTAAAAAAAAATAAAATGGAAAACAAAAAAATCAAGCTACATTCTTGACTTTGACCAAAAAAATAAATAAATGTGCCTTGTCACCCAGACGCTCCAAGTGCTTCCTCCATGAGCAAGGAAAACACATGTCCATGCAAAGATGTGCCCAGGAATGTTTGCCGCAGCTTTATTAGTAACAGCCCCAAACTGGAAAAACCCAAATATTCAACCTTTAAAATAGGGAAACTGCCAAACAAACTGTGGTCCCTCCAGACAATGGGCCACTGTTCAGCAATACAAGGAAGCACTCTGGCACAATGACACAGGTGCGTCTCAGGATCTTAGTGCTGACTGAAGGACGCTGGACCTCCCCGCAAAAGACTACCCTGTGTGAGTCCATTTATGCAAAATTCTAGAAAATGCCAACTGCAGATAAGTGATGGCTTGAGTGGGTTGGAGGCAGAGACAGATAGCGGAGGTACTGGAGATGATCCAGTTGTGGTGAGGGACTCCAGAGGTATGTGTGTGTGTGTGTGTGTGTATGTGAAGTTTATGGTGCCCCACCCACTCTTGATGCTGCAGGAGTGGGGATACAGGAGTGGAAGGAGGGAGAGACATCTGGTCAGCACAGAGGGGTGATGCTGGACATGCTCCCTCCGCTGAGCAGCTAGAAAAATGGACAAAACATGACAAAAGTCACATCTAAAAATGCTGGACATGAAGCAGTGTAGGATGTATTCTCAAAGCACAGAATCCACAGCCAGACAGTCCTCCTAGGTCTGCCGCTGAGTACCAGGCGGGGAGGGTGGGGGACGTCTCCAGGAGACTAGGCACAAACAACTGCTGTGGGGCAGGGGTGCAACCTGGACAATGCCGAGAGAGCACACAGTGAGGGGACCTTCATGAGCCAAGCAGCCATGCTGGAGAGACAGACCCTGCCAGGTCCCACCTCAAGGAGTAAAGGCTGCTCTGCACCCACCCTAGGTTGTCAGCAACAAACCTTGAAGGGAATAAGATACAAAAATAGCCGCCTGCTAATAGCTCCTCAAAGGGAAACAACAACAAAACAGCACTTAATAACATAAGATGCACAATATCCAGCAATTAAAAATGTGGGCAAAGATCTGACTATACATTTCTGCAAAGACACACAAAGCCAACAGCACATGGAAAGACCATGTAGCACTGCCATCAGGCAGGCGCAGGCCACACTCACGAGGATGGTTATACTTGTTTTTAAATCCTGGCAAGCATGTGGAGAAATTGGAAGACTTGTACGCTGCTGGTAAGAATGTGAAATGGTTGCAGCCATTGCAGAAAAGTTTGGCAGCTCCTCAAAAAGGTAAACATAGAATTATCACATCATCCAGCAGTTCTATCATCCTAGGTGTAAAAACACCTCTGTCTCAGACTCTATCTCAAAACAACAGATATTCAAACAAATGCTTGTACATGAGTGTTCATAGAGCACTCACGAACAAATGAATGGTTAATTCTATGTTCACCTCAAAGAAAAACACTACTAGGCTTGTGAAGAAGCAGGGATTGAGGAAAAAGATCTACTTATGACAGAGATAATGGAATTAGCAGTGACTTTAGAAGCAGCTATTATAAATATGCTGATGGATTTTAAAGAAAAGCATAGGTATAATAAAATGAGAAAAGTAATTTATTTAAAAGAACCAAATGAAATTTGAAAAGCTTAGAAACAAAATATCTGAAATGAAAAACTCATCAGATGGACTTGACAGCAGAAGAGATGGTCAGATTTTTTTTAAAATGTGGGTGACAAACTCTTTGGTTAAAAAATTTTTTAAAAAGAAAGAGATGGTTAGTGAATTTAAAGACACAGCAAGATTAACTGTCCATATTGAAACACACACGGAAAAAAATACTCAACAACTATGGGAGAGTATCAACAAAAGAGTAGTGTTACAAAAAGTATATTGGCGAAAGTAAGGACTAAAATGTTTTCAAATGTAAAGAAAAGTATGTATTTACAGATCCAGGAATTTAAATGAAGCCTAGGCAGGGCAAATACAGTGGAAGCTATAACAAGTACATTTATTAAATTTCATTAAAAGATAGTTGACTACTTAAGATAGTTGACTACTAAAGATAGTTGACTACTTAAAGTAGAAATAACAATATATTGTGGGATCTGTAACTTACAGAAGCAAAATGCATGACACCAATAGCACAATATGAAGAGAGAATATGGGAGATTCACAAAATAATATACAATTGTTATATATTGTAAGGTTCATAAATTGTAAGTATTACTGTTTGAAGGTAGACTTGAAATGTTAAAGATACAGTTATTTATCTTAAATAAAAAAATAAAATTAAACATATGTAAAAAGATATAGCTAGTAAGCCCATTATCCAGATAAAATGATTATTAAAAATCATTTACTTAGGCCAAGCACGGTGGCTCACACCTGTAGTCCTAGCACTCTGGGAGGTCAAGGCAGGTGGATTGCCTGAGTGCACAGGTTCAAGACCAGCCTGAACCAGAGCAGAGATCTGTCTCTAAAAATAGTTGGGCATTGTGGCGGGCACCCATAGTCCCAGCTACTTGGGAGGTTGAGGCAAGAGTTTGAGGTTGCTGTGAGCTATGAAGCCACAGCACTCTACCAAGGGCAACAAAGTGAAACTCTGTCTCCAAAAAAAATTAAAAAATTAATCAAAAAGAAGGTAGAAAAAGAAGCAAAAGAAACAAGAACAGATGAGACCAATAGAAACCAAATAGTGAGGTAGCGACCAGGCAAGGTGGCTCACACCTGTAAGCACCCGGGGAGGCCAAAGCAGGTAGATTCCTTGAGCTCAGGAGTTTGAGACCAGCCTGAGCAAGAGGGAGACCCCTGTCTCTACTAAAAACAGAAAAAAGTAGCTGGTGTTGTATTGGGAGCCTGTACTCCCAGCAACTTGGGAGGCTGAGGCAAGAAGAGGATTGCTTGAGCCCAAGAGTTTGAGGTTGCTGTGAGCTATGATGACGTCACAGCACCCTAGCCAGGGTGGCAGAGTGAGACTCTGTCTCAAAACAAAAGAAACAAGCAAACATAAAAATGAAAAAACAAATAGTGAGATAGTATACTTAAACCTAACCATATCAATAATTACATCATATATAAACGGTATAGCTACTCCAATTAACAGGAAGAGATTATATGACTATTTTTAAAAAGGTAAAATCCAAGAAATGTTGTAATTATAAAAATTATATATATACAAATTATAAACATAATACATATATGAAGTATATTTTATAATTAAGAAACATACTTTAGGCCAGGCATGGTGGCTCAGGGCTGTAATCCTAGCACTCTGGGAGCCCCAGGCAGGAGGATCAATTGAGCTCAGAAGTTTGAAAACAGCCTTAGCAAGAGTGAGAGACCTTGTCTCTACTAAAAATAGAAAAATTATCCCATCGTCATAGCGGGCCCTTGTAATCTCAGCTACTTGGGAGGCTGAGGCAGAAGGATTACTAGAACCCAGGAGTTTGAGGTTGCTGTGAGCTAGGCTGACACCATGACACTCTAGCCTGGAAACAACAGAGTGAGACTCAGTCTAAAAAAGGAAAAAAAAAAAAAAAAAAAAGAAATGTACTTTAATTGTAAAGACATAGTTTAAAAAGGATGGACAAAGCTATGTCATATAAGCATTCATTGTAAGAAACCTTTCGTAGTTATATTAATATCAAAGTAGGCTTCAGGCCATAGGATATTACCATAGATAAAGAATAGTTCATTATAATAAAAGTGTCAATTTATCAAAAAGATATTGTAAGGCTCAGAGTGTATGCACCTAATAGCAAAGACTCAGGATACATGAAGCAAAACCTGACATAACTGAAATGAGAAATAAACTCATAATTAGAGTTGTAGACTTTAACACTCCTCTGTCAATAACTGGTAGCAGACCTGAACAACATCATCAGCTTGACCTAGTGGTGCATCAAACAGAATATACAATTTTTCCAAGTGTATCTGAACAAGAGAAACCATATTCTAAGTACCAAAAAACAAATCTTAATAAATTTAAAAGAATTGAAATCATACAAATTATGTTAACTGATCCAACATAATTAGAGTAGAAATAAATTAATAGAAAGGCTAATTTTATAAATGCACCAAAGATGTGGAATGTAAATGTCTTAGCACAATAACTAAGAAAATGCCAGGAAGGCTATGCTAACCAGTATGATGAAAATGTGTCAAAGGTCTATGAAACTAGTGTATGGTGCTCCGTGATCACATTAATGTACACAGCTATGATTTAATTTAAAAAAAAAAGAAAAAAAAAAGAAATGCACCAAAGATTTTGAAATTAAACTTCTAAATAAATAATGGGTCAAAGAATCACAAAGTAAATTAGAAACCATTTTGTACTGAAAGATGATGAAAACACAATATACCACAATTTGGGGGAAGCTACTAAAGCAATGCTTCGGGGGAAATTTGTAGCTATAAATGCTTATAATAGAACAGATGAGAGCTTTTAAGTTTCTACCTTAGAAAGCTAGAAAAAGAAGAGTTAACTAAACCCAAAGTAGGTAGAAGGAAGGAAATAATAAAGATGAGTGCAAATAATTGAAATGAATGACAGACAAGCAGAAAAGAAAGCCAACTAAAATCTGGTTCTTTGAATAAATGGAATAAAATCTAGCTAGAGTCACTAAAAGAGGGAAATTATCCCTGTTAGGAACGAAAGACAGTACATCCTTCCCACATCCTTCAAACATTAAAATATAATAAGAAATTGGTATGGACTTTACACCAATAAATTTAACAACTTCGATGAAATGGCAAATTTATCATACAAGTGGGAGTATCCCCAAAATATAATAGAAATATGAAGTGAAAAGCTACATACCTGAAAGAACAAAGAGTAGGGATACTGACAGAGCTGGACTTGCTGGTAAAGGGTCTGCCGCCAAAACCCCCTGCCTCGGGAGGTAAGAACCGCCCATGGACATCAGGACAGCTGCCACTTGCACAGCTGCCACCTGCCATGGGCTCTCCATGCAATAGGAATTAGCCGGAGGCCCAAAGAGAGTCACAAGCAAGGCCTTATTTGAGCTCATGTTCGAACACAAGCGAGACAGTGCTGTGTAAGGAGCAGCTAGGCTGTCTGTCTGCACAGAGCACTGGGGGACTGTGAAGGGGACAGAGAGAAGATCTCAGGCCAGCGCTGAGCTCATAGCATGCAGAGGTGGAGTTTTGCTGGCCTATAAGCCCAGCACCCTGGGAGACCGAGGTAGTGGATTGCTTGTACTCAGGAGTTCAAGACCAACTTGGGCAAGAACATGACCCCATCTCTACTAAAAACAGAAAAACTAGCTGGGCATTGAGGTGGCTCAGGAGTTCAAGGTTGCTGTGAGCTATGACCACTAGAACTGCCTTCTATTCAAGCTATTTTCAAAGCTTTTGTTCAGTATTTTAACAGACTTAATTAAGCTTTGGAAGAAGACTTAAACAAGTAGCCAAAGTCCACCTCCTATGCTATCTCAGTTCTGCTTCTGAGAAGGTGGCTGATAAGCAGGATTATATAAATTATATCAAACATCAACAAAAAAAAAAGAATTCTTCAGAGTGAACTTCATTACACTTAATTATTAAACCAGTTTTCTACATTGCAGCATTTAACAATTTCCAACTTTTTCTGTTTCCCTTTTTCATTTTACTGCAATTATTTTCTCTAGGATTTGTTCTTTCCATGTACATTTTTCACTGACATTTGATTCATCCGTTAGTTGCTTTTTATTTAATCTGTTGTTATACATTTTCTCTTGGGACCACTATTTCTACCAAGTCCAACTTTTCTCTTGTCCACATATCCTTGTGGGTATAAATTTTGTCAAGATGATTTTATTTTTCCATCAATTGTTAGTCAACAATAATTTTTTTTCGCATGCAGTTGTAACCATCAGCTTTATTTTGAGTTGCATTATTGACTTTGTATTGAATTGTCAGCCAATCCATGAGGAAATCATGGGTGGTTCCGGAGGCACCGTCCAGAAGACCCAGAGTCAGAGGAGTGGGCCTGTGGCAGTTCAGATTCCCCCAGGCTGAAGCAGTGTGGCTGGAGCCTCCCTATAACCCAGGAGACCAAACTCCCACAACCTTCACCTCCCACAGTCCACTTCAAGGCTCCAGACTCTCCTCCCATGGTATGGGCTACAGCCCCATCACGCCTCTGGGCATCACAGCCTGAGAAGGTATCATAGCCCTGCCCACTGTGTCACAGTCACAGCCACCACCCCCATCTCATGCACAGCCCCTCCTTGCCCTAGTTGGGGGGGGGGGCTGCTAGGCTCCTGCCCCACCAGTTTCAACGTCATCCTCTCCCTGGCCACCCTGCCACCCTCTCCTGCACTAGCCTATTGGGCCTCTTGTGGGAGAACTCTCTCTGAGATCATGCAATCAGAACTGTCTCTGAGATCATACTGTCCATGCACCTCCCATGGACTCAGATGTGAGGATCCAAGGAGGTGCCCTCAGGGGTGTCTCTGGGGCCAGTGTGTCATCTTTATTGCCACCCATGTGAGCCCCTGGCCCTCAACTTGATGGCTATCCTCTTTCTCACAAACAGAGGGACAACCAGGAATGGTGTGGGCAGGGCTCCTGCAGGCTCAGGCCTGGTCCTCACATCTGTGAGCGGTCTGGGTGGCCTGTGGCCATCACTGTACCATGCTGAGGAGGGCAGAGCATGCCCTCCTGAGGCAGTCATGGCTGAGGGAGCTCATGCATGCCACGGCCTGTGGGCTGACCATGACACTCATTTGGACCTGACATCCATTCCCAGGTATCTAGCCATGGAGGAGAAGGTCCTCACCCCTGCATGCCTCCCTGAACCAGCACAGGGGGGCAGGGGTGGGGCAGGCCTGCAGGGGTGAGGGAAGGGACAGCTGAAGCACACAGAAAACAACCAAGAGAGGGGCCTCCAACACTTGGCCCAACCAGAGGACACACTGGACAGATAGGCTCTTCTGGGCCTCACTCAGGTTCCTGCCCAGTCCCTTTTGCCATGGTGATCCCCATCAGCCCTGTGCTTCTGATCAAGGGACAAGGTACTGAGGGTAGAGCCAGGGCACTGCCTATGACCAGGGCTTCATCTGACCACTGGTCAGTATCTGGCTGCCCTGTGGGTCTCAGGCTCTTGCCAGGGCTAAGCACGAGGGCAGGATCTCTGACATCATAGGCAGAGCTTGCCTTGGCAGGTGGAAGGGCGATGGTAGACTGATCTCACGTTGGCCCAGAGTGTTTTTGCCCCCTTGTATCAGGCACATGGCAGGGATGGGGGAGAGGGCTCTGAAAGGCAGCACAGAGAAATGGGAACAGCTCTCCAAGGCTCAAGTCACAGCCCCAGTGCTTCCATGGGGCCTAGGACACAAGCCACTCTGTGCCTCCATTTCTCCATCTGTGAAATGGGTGCAGAAACTGCTGGGAGAGCTCTGCCCAGGTTCAGGCGCACAGCCCAGCCCCTCTGGCTGCTTGTAGAGGAGGGGAGAACACCCCAAGTCTTAGGAGACAAGGAGGGAAAGACAGTCCAGGCAGCAAGCACAGCAGGCTGGGGCCATGGCAGGCAGGCTCTGCAAGCCAGTGAGAAGTGAGCCACGTTTCCTAGGAAAAGGCCAAAAGCGACTCAGTACTGCAGCCTTCAGGGCCAGGAAGGTCCCAGCAGGTGGACCAAGAAGGGCTTTGGCAGACCCTGAGCAGTGTCAGCCTCCCACAGTGCCTTGCCAGTGAGTGACCCCCGAGATCCTCCCCAGCCTGAGTCTGAGGGAGGCATGGTTTGGGGCCCAAGGTGGGTAAAATCCCCCAATTCACAGAGGGAAAGGGAAGCCCTCAGTGTGAGATAAGTGAATCAAGTAACACCTGGTTTTGAATCCTGATGTCTTGTAGGCAAGTTCTGTCTCCCACGGACACTGGGGACACCCTTTCCTTACACAATAAGAGGAAGGTCTGGGGGGCCCTCCTGGGAGGTATCTCAGCCCACCTCCAGGCCATATGTCCTTCCCTGGGAGGATGAGCCCCAGCAGGCAATAGGCAAGTCACCTCCTTCCTCTAATCTCCAAGGGTCAGAGGGTCAGAGACCAATCCCGGCAGCTGGTGCCCAGGATTCAGGTAGGGGGCAGAGGTCCAGGGGAGTGGATGTGTCAGCTGTGCTAAGGCCAGCACGAGGGTGGACTGGGGCTGAGAGCATGGTTGGGGGTTCTGGGCAGGGCCAGGATGGGGCAGAGCTGAATGTAGCATGGTCTGGGATGGTCCAGGTTCCAAGACTAAAGGGGACCAGACTTACCGTGTGGGCAGGCCTCCACCTCTTACTGCCTCAGTTTCCCAAACTTTCAAATGAGGAGAGTGATGCCAGGTGATTACTGAAGGCAGTGATGTGGAGAGTGCCAGGGAAGGGCCCTGGGGAGGGCTGGAAAGATCCTGCAAATGGGCCCCCCTGCAGGGGCACAGTAGCTGGTCTCTTCTCAATTTTCCATAAGAAGTTAGGCATCACTTTCATAATAAAAGCGCATATGTGAATCCAACATTCAGATGCTGCTCTAGTTTATAAATCAGAGTGTCTTCAAGAGTTTGATGTCAACAGAGATCTGCACTGTCCTGCAGTTTACATCCTTTTATCTTTTATTTATTTATTTATTTATTTATTTTTGGAGACAGAGTCTCACTTTGTCACCTGCAGTAGAGTGCGTGGCATCACAGCTCACAGTAACCTCCAACTCCTGGGCTTAGGCGATCCTCTTGCCTCAGCCTCCTAAGTAGCTGGGCCTACAGGCACCCACCACAACACCCAGCTATTTTTTGTTGCAATTTGGCCAGGGCCGGGTTTGAACCTTCCACCCTCGGTATATGGGGTCAGCGCCCCACTCACTGAGCCACAGGCACCGCCCTATATCCTTTTCTTTTTACTTCTAAGTAAAATACCTTTTTTTTTTTTGAGACAGAGTCTCACTATGTCACCCTTGGTAGAGTGCTATGGCATCACAGCTCACAGCAACCTCAAACTCTTCAGCTTAAGCGATGCTCTTGCCTCAGCCTCCCAAGTAGCTGGGACTACAGGCCCCTGCCACAAGGCCCAGCTATGTTTTGGTTGCAGTTGTCACTGTTGTTTAGCAGGCCAGGGCTGGGTTTGAACCCACCACACTCGGTGCATGTGGCCAGCGCCATAACCACTGTGCTATAGGCACTGGGCGTCTGTAGCTCAATGGTTAGAGTGCCGGCCCTGTACACCAGTGGTGGCAGGTTCAAACCCAGCATGGGCCTGCTAAAATAAATAAAATAAAATACCTTTTTAAAAGGAGGGGAAAACCTCGTTGTTTTCCTAATTTAAGAGGCCCGCCATACCCTTCTGGCAGATCAGCCAATCAGAGCAAGTTTAATGGTACCGGTGAGTTACCCACCTTCCCAAATCCACCTTCCAAGCCTAAATCCAACACAGACCTACAAATATGGTTTCCTAAAATCGTGTCCCTCCCAATGTTACAAGTCGAGGATCCTCAAATTAGCCTATGTCCTAGCGAACGTGGACAGAAGCAGGCAGAAACTCACTACCTGGCCACGGGACACAAGGCGGGTTAGACGCAGACCGCCCCGGAAGGCCGTGCGGACGCCCCCTTTCCCCAGGCAGCTGCGGGTCCGGAGTCCGCACTGCAGGAAGCTTCGTTCCCATTTGCCAGTCAAGATTAAGGCAAAGTACAGCCAAAAGAGAAACAGCCAAATCACTGATGTATCCCTTTGCCCCTCCAGCCACCGGGCAAACTGGGAACGGAAGCCTGGTGCAGACCCATGGACCCAAGAGGTGCCGGACACGGGGCTCAGGGACCCCGGAGAGTAGCGCTCCGTACTGGGGCGCATGGCGAGCGTCCGAGAGTGCCTTCCCCGTAACCCTAACCCCTAACTCCTATAAGGACCCCAGAAGGGCTGAAGGAATCTCAGCTGCGTCCAGGAAAGCGCTGGGGTCCTGATACCACAGAGGTCATACTGTCGGGTGGGAAGGGGCTTGCTCCAGGCTGGGGAGGGTGGAGTCATGGTGAAGCCTCTCTCCTTATGGAGGCAAAGTGGAAGGAGCCCGTTGGTGGATGACAGGTGAAGAACACTAAGTCTCGGGCCTCACGAGCTGCTGCTGTTGGATTCAGAACCAACTCCAGGGTCGTGCTTTGGGTCTTGGGCCCTACCCCTGGGGGTGCAACCTAAGGCGAAGGGACTTGTGGGGGATGAAAGCAGTCAAGCCGTTGCCCAAGCAACGGGGTGGGGGGGATGGGAGTAGGGCGACCAAGTTCTGTCTCCATAGAGACTGTGGCTGCTGAGCATCAACATTACTAATATTTTATGCACCCCAAAGGAACCCACAAGTAAAGGCTGGCGGTGCTGCCCTAACCCCTGAGACTCTCTTTCCGCGATTCTGTCTCCTCCAAACCTGGAGGACGTATCCCAGTCCTAGCCGGGGACCCAGAGTATTTGGGCTGGGGAAGAGGAGGGACTAAGCTGGGGAAGTCAGCACGGACGGTGCCCTCACGAGTCCGGGTGCCCCAGGCCCCACCCCATGGCGCCCAAGAAGAAACGCGGGATGAGCGCCGGGCGCCGGCCCGGAGCGTCAGGAGACGGTGGTGATTCGCCGCCGTCGGAGCGCGCGCAGTACCTGCAGCGCGAGTACGCGATGCTCTCGGAGCAGCTGGAGGCCTGCGAGAAGCGCGTGGACCAGGTGCTGCAGGAGAACGCCTTCCTGGACCGCGAGGCGCTGCGCCTGCGCGAGGAGAACAGGCTGTACGCCAACTACGTGAGCGCACGCGCCCAACGCTGCGCCCACGCCATCGTGCGGCTGGACCAGCAGAATCGCATGGACCTGACGCAGATCCGCTGGCAGCGCGCGGAGCTGGTGGCGCTCTACGGCGGGCGCGAGGACGGGGTGCGCGCGCAGCTGCTGGAGATGGAGTCGCGCGCGGCGCAGATGGCGCGGCAGGTGCAGGAGCTGCAGCCCTACAAGGCCAGTGAGCGCCCGCGGACTGGGCGGGGCGGGGTGGGCTGCGGGGCCAGTGGGTGGCGCAGAGTCCTGCGCTGACCCGCGCCCCCGCCGCAGGAGCTGCAGCTGGAACAGCTGGCCAGGATCCGGGCTCTGGAGCGCGAGCTGCTGCACATGCGCGTGGAGCACACGCAGCTGCTCCACCGCGTGAAGCGGCGCTTCCTGGAGGACAAGGCGGCCTTCGAGCGTGAGGCGCGTCAGTGCGTGCAGTCCCTAGCGCGGCGCGCAGAACGGGAGGCCACGCGCGCACTCATCGCGCACACTCAGGCCATCAAGGCGGACAACGGGCGCCTGCGACAGGAGCTGCTACGGCTGCTTCGGAGGGCCCAGCTGCTGCACGACACACGGCGCCAGCTGCTGGAACAGCGCGAACAGCTGCATCGTGAGCACGAGGACACGCGGGACCTGGCGCGCCTGCACGGCTGGCTGCGCAGAGGCCCTGGGGGTCCACCACTCTGGCAGGCGCCGGTCTCCTTACAGCCCACCTCCCGTCCAGCGTCCTTAGTCGCTCCCCTGGGCCCATCGTGCGCTTCTTCCCAGGCCGGGTCACCTGCTGCTTCCCGGTCGCCATCTGTGGGCCTGTCGCGCCCGGCTTCTCGGGCTCCATCTGTGATATCTTCGCGGGTGGCCTCCAAAGTCCCATCGCACGTGGCCACTTCAAAACTGGGCTCCCGGGTTCCATCCTTGACCCTATCACGTGCAGCGTCCCGGGTCCCATCCATGATCCCATTGCGTGCGGAGTCCCGGGTCCCATCCCTGGCCTCGTTGCGCGCTGCAGCGTCCCGGGTCCCATCCATGACCTCGTTGCCCGCTGCCGGGTCCCGGGTCCCATCCATGACCTCCTCGCGTGCTGGGTCCCGGGCCCCATCCTTGACCCCCTCCACGGGGCAGTCACTCTCGGGCTCTAGGATGTCTTCTCGGTCCTCACTACCTGTGGCCTCGCAGGACAACCTCCCTTCAGAGAAGTCTGCCCCCAAGACTCCCTCGGGTCTGTCCCGGGATGGGGCTCTCCCTCCACAATCAGAAGAGGGTGTGAACAGTGACACTGCAGCAGACGCAGCCTCAGGGACAGCTTGAACCTACAGGGAGGAAGCCCAAGAAGGCCCTGGGGTTGGCGAGGCTGGTGCACAGGATGCTTGTTTGGTGGCTGCAGTTAATAAAGATGTGACCTAGTATGTCTGGCCTGCACAGGCCCCTCATTCATGTATTGGGGGGGGCAGGTGGCACACATGGGCTTTCTTCTGGCTGCCTCAGAAAGGCTTTATGTTTAATCTACTGTTAATTTGTTGGTAATTTTTAAATTTTAATTTCCAATTTAAAGTTGCAAGAACAGCACAGAGAACTCCCACATGCTGTTTGTCCAGATATACCAACAGCTTAGATTTCAGCCTGTGCATGTTATTTTTCTGCATCCTTTGAGATTGATTTAGTTGGAGATATTGCCCCTTAACACCTACTTTAATGTGCATTTCCTAATCAGAAGGACATTCTACATTCCTGCAGTATAGTGCCCCAAATCAGGAAATTTTCTATGGAGAAGATATTGTCATAACTCTCAGGCTGCTGTGCAGGGGGCCAGATGCAAAGCAGAGGGGGCCAGGGCTGTGGCCCAGGGAGGCTGTTGCTCTCAGACACCCAGGGCAATGCCCACTTGCAGAAGCTGAGCTTACTGCTCTGAAACCAGCAGGAGGGTACCTTATCCCTCGCAGTGGCTGCTCAGCAAGGAGCAGCAGGCCAGGTTCCCAGATGTGGCAACCCTGAAACACCTAGGGCCCTGATGGCGCAGAAGCTGGTGGCTAGAACTTAACCTTTGTTCCTGAATGCTCCCTGGTAGAGTTGGACCAGCTGGCCCTGCCAGCAGTGTGGTGGGCATGTTGGTGGTGAGGCACCCGAGGGGGCTGCAGAGGACTTGAGGTGGAGGGCTGGATGGGGGCTTCCCAGAGACAGCAGCCTTCATTGCACGTCTAGAGGTGAAGCAGGCCCAGAAGGCCTGGAACTCCCAGGAACAGAAGTCCTTTAGACCAAATACTGGAGGTTCATCATTTTGCATCCTGTTCCTCATGCCAGACACCAGGGGCAGGAGCAGAGGTGATGGTGAGATGAGTAGCTAGTGAAGGACCTCCCTTCCTACCAGAGTCCCCTGTGTCTTTGGCTATCCCAAGAAGGATTTGCCAGCCCCTCCCATCTTGCCATCCCAAGAGGGTAAGACGCACCCTCCCTAGGGCCAGCAGGCTGCCCAGGCAGGCCTCTTGTCCTCTCTGGGCCTCTGTCCTATTGACAGAGGAGTGGCCACTCTCACTGCCCAGTTTCTTAATTGACCAATCCCAGGAGTGCGACCAAGTCTCTGACTGGCAGAGCTGGGCAGAGGCTTCTGCAGCTATGGTGGCCCTGACCCAATCAGCTCTGGGGGAACTCCAGCCACCCAGCAACAGGGCACCTCCCAGCTGCCATAGCGGTCACAAAGTTCACAACATGTGGTGGCTGCCAGCATATTTTCTACTGGAAGCACAGGGGACCAGGGTTGTAGACCCTGTCCCGTGTCCATGGTACCAGCTCATCTGGGGAGTGTCCAGTCCCCCCAGAAAAAACCGGACCTTCTGCCTCACCCCTCACACACACCCCCTGGCCACGTACGGTGTCTGACAAAGGAACTGGCAGTCTCAGCCATCCCAGCCGCCCCCTCCATCCGGCTCAGCTCATCTTTGCTCTGGGTCAGGTCCAAGGGACAGGGCTGCCCAGACCTCCAAGCAGGCTCCTGTGTAGTCATATGACAGTGGGAGCAAAGCCTTCCCAAATTCGCACGTTCATTACCTTTAGTAAGGACAGCCAAGACCCAGTGCTCTTTAGCAAAAATCTGCTGTGCAAGTCTGTCCCAGATGGAGCAGCACAGGGCAGTGAGCGTGGATCCCTGGTGTCACACTGGATGCTGTGCTCAGGCAGCTCTGCCATGAACTAAGGTCATCCCTCCCTCAGTGTCACAAAGCACCTCACTCTGAGCCCACTCTGAGCAGGCTGCAGAAGGGACTCTGCCTCTGCACAGGCTTGCAGCTGCCCTGTGGACAGAGATGGACAGAATGTGGCAAGACAGCAAACAAAGGGCGAGGAGCCAGATGGGAGTGATACTTGGTGCCAGGGCTGAGTGCCTGAGCCCAACTGTGGGCATGGGGTGGGGCAGACAGCTCTGATCTGAGCTGGGCACCCTGGGCGGCTGCACACAGTCCCGGTGCCTCTCCAGGGTGCTCAGCACCATGGCACAGCTGCCACCATCACCCTGTGTACTGCTGGACCTACTTTTCCTACATGGGAATTTTTCTGTAGAGCTACTTGGGACACCTGGGAAGCTGAGCTCTTCTTTCCAGGTTGATTTTGCAAACTACATAAAGAACAACTGCTCACTGCAGCCCTGGCCAGGTCCCCAAGATGGTGCAGCCCATGGCCCAGCAGCCCTATGCCTCCCCACACTTGTGAGTTCTCTGGTGTCGTGTGAAGAAGCCCAGGTGGTAGAAGCCTTTTCCACAGTGGTTATACTCTGGAAACACCTGGTCAGGTGCAGCCTCTGCTGGATGCTGAAGTCCTTGGGCCTGCCAGAGAGGCATTGCTGCACTGGGCGCAGGTGTAGGGCTTCTCCCCGCTGTGCGCCCTCTGGTGGTAGCCGAGTTTCTCCCAGGTGTGCACCAACTGGTGTGACAGAAGACTCTACCTCTGCGTGAAGCCCTTACCACAGTCACCACACAAGTGAGGCCTGTGCTCAGTATGGATGCTGCGGTGCTTGGCCAACCCATCCTCAGGCTGAAGGCCCCACACACCTCTCACCACAAGGGCTTTTCACTGGTGATTCCTCTGGTGGCACCTAAGGTTTGAAACCCACATGCAGGTCTGGCCACACTGAGAACATGTGAAGGATGTGGTCCTTGTGTGCACTGTCTGGTGAGCAGCCAGCCGGCTATGGCAGCTCAGCGCTTTCCTGCAGGTACCACAAATGAATGAAAGATTAGCCCCGGGGCCCATGGTGCCTCCCACTCGCCTGGAACTGGAAAGCTGAAGGCTTCTCAGCTCTTTCTGAGACAGTTCTGGGAAGCTGCTCATCACCTGAGTTCAAAACAAAACTCTTTTTTTTTTTTGAGACAGAGCCTCAAGCTGTCACCCTGGGTAGAGTGCTGTGGCATCTCTGCTCACAGCAACCTCCAACTCCTGGGCTCAAACGATTCTCCTGCCTCCGCCTCCCAAGTAGCTGGGACCACAGGTGCCCGCCACAACACCCATCTATTTTTTGGTTGCAGCCGTCATTGTTTGGCGGGCCCAGGCTGGATTCGAACCCACCAGCTCAGGTGTATGTGGCTGGTGCCTTAGCCACTTGAGCCACAGGCGCATAGCCCGTTGTGAAGCTTTTGCTGGCTAGCTTCTTCTAAGAGTGGTATTGTTTTGGGTCTCACATTTAGGTCTTTGTTTGATTTTGAGTTTTAATTCTTGTATATTGGACTGGCATGGTGGCTCTCACCTGTAATTCCAATGCTGTGGAAAGCCAAGACAGGAGGATTGCTTAAAGCAAGGAATTTGAGCCCTGCCTAGACAACATAGCAAGCCATCTCTACAAAACAAAACAAAAATAATAGCCAGGAGTGGTGGTGCACACCTGTAGTCCCAACTACTTGGGATACTGAAATGGGAGGATGGCTTGTCCTCAAGCATCAGAGGTTACAGTGATCTGTGACTCCAGCCTGTGTGACAAAGCAAGACTTTGCCGCCCTCCAAAAAAAGAATTATATAATCTTTGGTGTAAGGGTCCAACTTCATTCTTTTGTATTTGAATACCACATTTCCCAGCACCATTTGTTGGAAAGATTGTCCATTCCCTTGTTGAAAATCATTTGACCATGTAGTTGAGGGTTTATTTCTGGGCTCTCTGTTCAATTCCACTGATCTGTATGTCTGTCTTTATTCTGATACAAGTAAAAGATTCTTTTTTTGAGACAGAGTCTCAAGCTGTCATCCTGGGTAGAGTGCTGTAGTGTCACAGCTCACAGCAACCTCAAACTCCTGGGCTCAAGTGATTCTCTTGCCTCAGCCTCCCAAGTAGCTAGGACCACAGGTGCCCACCACAATTCCCAGCTATTTTTGTTGTTGTTGTTGTTGTTGCAGTTGCCATTGTTGTTCTAGCTGGCCCAGGCCGGGTTTGAACCCACCAGCCTCAATGTACGTGGCGAGCACCCTACCCACTGAGCTATGGGCACCGCCCACAAGTAAAAGATTTTATACCTATGGATGCTGGTAACCCAGGGCCTCAACAGATCAAGTATATAAGTACTGCATATGATTCCATTTATATAACTCTCGTGAAAAGACAGAATTATAGAAATAGAACAGATTAATGGTAGCAAGTCATGAAGGAAGTGTGGGGGTGGGAGGGAGTCGGTGTGGCTATAAAAGGCAACCTAAGGGATATTGGCTGAGGGAATGTCCTGTGTCTTGACTGCACGGATGTCAGTATCCTGGTTGTGGCCTGCTACAGGGCTCAGCATGCTACCTGGGGGAGGGAAAGGGACCTAGCATCTCTATTATATCTTACAACAGCATATGACTCTACAATTATCTCATAAACCATAATTTAAAATAAAAGTCTAGTATTGAGAGAGTATACCCAGGAAGGGTGAGGTCTAGGAGAACAGAGGTCTTCTCAAGGGGACCCCAAGGATACACCTGCAGGGTCCTCTCCATGGTGACTCAGCTCTAAGGAGTTTGTAGACTTAATTTCCTGAGATCTGGACATTTCCACTTCTGTGAAATCCTGTAGTTCTATGGGGGCTGGAACAGCATCTCCCGCTCGATTCAAATTGACCAATAATAAAGGTACCCGTGGATTGGAACTTTTTGACTGGAGATTATAAGGGAAAGACCAAGCCAGTCGGGGAGTGTGGCCATTTTGAATTCTTCTAAACCATTTGATCTGCTGGCTGAAATGAAGCCCTTCCTCTTATACACATGGTGTTTGAGTGCTCTTTCTCTCCATTGGGCCTCACCTTTCTGCAGCATTTTTGGTTCGCTGACCAGGAAGCGAGGCCACCCAAGGAAAGCACAGGCTGAGGCATACCTGGTAGTTGCTGCCAACCCTCTGGACCCCCCGGGGGGCCAGATCAGCCTGGGCATTGATCCATTGAGCACACCAGGGATGGGTTTCACATCCCTGTGTGGAGGCCTCCACTGGGCGAGAAAGGACCCCCTCAGCAGGTCTTCAAGGAGTCAAATACTGGGACAAATTGGCACACAGGAACTGGCACCTGCACTGGGAGACATCTAAGGCAAGGTAGGGGGCAGTGCCTGTGGCTCATAGGCCCCATATACCGAGAGTGGTGGGTTCGAACCTGGCCCCCACCAGCTAAAACAGCAACAACAAAAATAATATTAAACAAATATATATAAGGCAAGGTAGGATCAATCCAGGGGTTCCCACTATTTGAGTGGAAGTGGGGATCCGATCAACCCCTGGGCTGGCAGGATTGGGGAGAGGTATATAAGGGAGTGTGAGTATGACTGAAACTGGACCCCAAGGGTGGGGTTCCCACTTTCCCTCACAGGGCCTAGGGGAGGGTTGGTTTGCCTCCTATGGATAAGTGGTAGTTGGAGTGGGAAATTGAGACTGCCCAGATTAATAAATGGGTTGGAATTGTGTGCATGTGAGTGCTTGGAAACTGACTGAGATGTGTAACAATAGGTGGCGTTTCAGGCCCCATCCTTTTCAAAGGGTGAAAGGACTGTGTGACGGGCCCCCATGTGTATCCCTGTTTCTACCCTATTTGTAATGTATTTGTGTTTTGTCTGAGGGAAGGAAATGAGAAACACACCAGGAATCCCATCCCTTTAGGAACTGTGCCAAAGCATTTTGAAAAAGGGCTTACGGGAGACTGCTGTAACCATGTCTCTGGGGAGACTGAGAACTTTGAACCGGAATGACTCAAATGCCTTGATGTTCAGGTGGTTGTAGTATCCTTTAAGATAAAATTAGTTTTAAACCTGTTATTAAAGTTCAAATGTTCAAAGATTATAAAACTGCCACCTCTCTAATATTTCTAAGTTTGCTAGATTCGACTGTGAGCTTATGTTCTTGATTTTAAACCTGTGATTCCTGTGAGGCGTAAGGGCATGGTCCCCATACTTAGGCCAGCCGCTGAAGGGTACAGTCGAGAGCACCTGGCCTCTTCCCTGCTCCAACTTTGCCCCCTGGCTATTCTGAGAGAAACTGGAGGTTCATAAAAGGAAATATGTGAAGGAATTTGCATGTGATCCGGTTGACTATCTAGTATTGCCTTTAGAATCTTTTGGCTTGTAATCTTGTTTGAACAAATGTTTTAAGCCTTTGATATTTAACAAACCTTCCAAAATCAAAACTCTAAATTTGGTCTTTTTGAAACATTAAGACCACTGAACGTCTGAGAAAGACATATTAGGCTTATTTGGTATGCTAAAAATGTATAGGAAATATTGTCAAATATGAAGTGGTGGTTAGTTTGTGTGGATTATGTTTATATGTATATTCCAATGTTATAAAATATTGGTCTGTCTTAGTGTATATTGTCAGTAATAATTTCAATTCATCTCAGAAAATGTTTTTTGTAACCAGATGAGTCAAAAATTTGTCCCTCAAGGGAAATATTAGAAAAGGCTAGCAAATTCTTTCAAATTCAAATTTCTGATGTCTTTGGAAATTAAATACCATTGGACTAAAAGAAAACTTCTAGGACTTTAATCAGAAAGCTAACATGTCCATGAGTATTGCTAACCTAACTTCAAACAGAACAGAAACCAGTTATGTGGAACTGAGCTGAGTTGTTAAGCTTTTTATTTGAAACATGGCTCGTTCTTTCTGTGTTCCATTTTCCAGAAGTCAAGAAAACCATTTTCTGTCTCTTGAGCTATTTGTAACTTTCAGCAATGTATGTACTTACACATACATTGGCAGAATTATAGGCAGAATTGAAACATTTTTTTTTTCTCTCTCCTTGATTTCTCTGGAATTTGAAAACCATTTGTAAGTATTCTTAACTTCCAACAATACAGTTATTTGCATAAATTCAATAAGAATCTATTTTGTTCTATAGGACATGATGAAGGCACTGGTTATTTTACCAAGGCTTTGACTGGAAGAGCATTTTCAAATGTGGCCAGACTACATTAAGGAGTTAAGGCTGACTTCATAAGGCCAATAAAAAAGCCCATTGGAAAGACTGGCCAAATACCTCACCAATAACATTTCCTGATCTGTCATGAGTAAAGACGATCACTTTCTGACAGGTCAAGGAATCACACCGTGCTTTGGGAACCTCAAGAGAAGAGGGATTTACCCAATGCATACAGGTATCTAATGGCACAGATGAAACCTGGGCTCATGCAAGGCTTTCAAGTCTAATCTGAGAGTCCTTATAAAAGGTTCCAGCAAAGCCAATTTTAAAGGGAAGAAAGCCTAGATGGCTAATAATCATTCTTGCTGCACTTTATGCAAATAATCAGACCCAGTATACTGAAGGTACAGTTTATTTTAGCAATTGAATTAGTTCTGCTATAATTTGTTTTTAGTAAAGTGAGAAATTAGAGAGAAAAATGGTTTCCCTTTTCAAAAGGGAAAAAATAAACTGTGGCCCACCTGTATTAGATTCCAGCTTCATCTGCAATGCTAGATCATGAGATGAGACACAACTGTTTTGCTGAACTGATCTGTTGAATGGGACTAGGAGACTGGCCAAAGAGTATAGAATTATATATGGTAGTTATATTTGCTCTGAAACCTTAAAGCTCAAAAAGGTTGCCTGTTGGCTATACTGGAAAAATGTGTGCAGTATTAAACATTATCTGCTGTGTCTATATAGATACCTCAGAAAAAATTGGAACCTGAGTGAGAATTTCCCAGTAAATTGTGTGACTATGACATGGCCTCATAAGTGGCCCCACACCCAACTGATGTTCAGGAATATTCATTTGATTTTCCAAGAACTTTGGATTAGTTCTGTAGAGACTTTTAAAGCTATGTATTATCTTAAGAACTGTGCTAGGAATACTAATGTTCTCATTGGGTGAACCTTAGCCTTGAAATCCAGAACTTGCAGATATTTGTAGGTAACTGCTAAATCGTGTCATTCTCCTACACTAAACCCAACCTTGACTTTGTCCTTGTCAGTGTACAGGAGACAGAAAACCACAAATGTATACAAAGTGGCTGAGGTCATTCAGAAGCCAGATGAAAGCCCTGAGAATTTCTGTGAAAGACTGTGTGAAACATACAGACTGGCCAAACCACTGTATGAAGTTATAAAGGGGAGAGAGAATGTGCCAATTGAGTAGAAACATGGCCAATGAAAAGCCTTTAAGAGGCTAATGGAAAAACTGTGGGCAGCCCTGGTGCCAGGCCTCCCTGACCTGGCCAAGCCTTTTGAACTGTACGTATCAGGAAAAAAATAGAGCAGCTGAGGGAGTGCTTACCCAGAATGTAGCATTTTGGGCAGGACCACTTGCTTATTCCTCTAAGCAACTTGATGGGGTCTCAAAAGGATGGCCCCTTTGCTTAAAAACACAGCCACTGCCATGCTGCTGCAAGAGGCTGATGAGTTGACTTTGGGACAAAACTTAAGAGTCTGGGTACCATATGCAGTGGTCACTCTTATGAACACCAAGGAGTATCATTGTTGACCAACTCATGCTTCAGTGACTATCAAAGCTTACTGTGTAAAAGTCAGAGATTGGGGGCAGTGCCTGTGGCTCAAGGAGTAGGGCGCCCGCTCCACATACTGGAGGTGGCAGGTTCAAACCCGGCCCCAGCCAAAAATTGCAAAAACAACAAAAAGTCAGAGATTGGTTATAGAAGTTGTATGCATGAGGCCATGCATTTAGGACAGAGGCAAAAGAAAATTAAGAGGCTTTTGGAGAGTTACTTTTACATTCCCCTGGTGGCCAACCTTGCCAAGAAAGTCAGCTAGCTGCAGATGCTGGTGCGGTTGTGGAGAGAAGGGAACACTTTTACACTGCTGGTGGGACAGCAAACTAATACAACCTTTTTGGAAGGAAGTATGGAGAAACCTCAAGGAATTCAACCTAGACCTCCTGTTTCATCCTGTAATCCCATTACTGGGCATCTATCCAGAAGAAAAAAAAAAAAAACTTTCATTATAAAGACACCTGTACTAGGCCATTTATCGCAGCCCAATTTACAATTGCCAAAATGTGGAAATAACCTATATGTCCTTCAACCCAGGAATGGATTGGCAAGCTGTGGTATATGTATACGATGGAATATTATTCAGCCATAAAATTGGAGATTTTTCAGCATTTGTACTAACCTGGATGGAGGTGGAACACATTATTCTTAGTGAAGCATCACAAGAGTGGAGAAGTATGAATCCTATGTACTCCATTTTGATTTGAAGACAATTAATGACAATTAATGACATGATGGGACATGGGGGGAGGGGAGAGCAGACAGAGAAGGAGGGAAGGGCTGAGGGAAGGGAAAAGAAGAAAAAAAAGAACAAGAAAAGAAAAGAAAATGGTGACTAATCTTCACATAAATTGGTTTTAATTTTGACCAAGTATATTACTTAAACATTAATTTTCAACTCAACATGTTAATATGTTGTTTAGGATATTGTATCCTCATTTATATGTGACATATGTTTGTAATTTCGCCTTTATAATAATTTATTTTCTCCAACTTTAATGTCAGGCATACCCAGATTAAGTAGAATGATTTTGACGTATTTCTTCTTTTTCTATTGTCTATAAGATTTAACATGATGTTTTTTGAAATTATCTTTTACTTTTATTTATAAATATTAATTGTTTATTTTCTGATACTTAAAAAATAAGAAATTAACTGATGACTCCATACTGAATCTCAGAGTCAAAGCATTCTATAATAGACTTATTCTTACTTGACAATGTGAATGTTACTTTCTTTGCATTATTATTATTGCTTAATATTTCGATGTAGCAATTGTCTGATTCCTTTTTTGAATGTATTTATGTTAGTTCGTTCTTTACAACGTTTTTGTTTCTAATCCTTATCTTAAACATTATTATCGGATTGGATTAAAGATGACGGCTGAGTAACAGCTTCCCTGCAACTGGGCACGGCAAGTCTGGGGAGATTAAGACTCCACACATCTCTGGCCGGTGGGATCTGCCTATGATCATCCCTTTG
Source organism: Loris lydekkerianus (assembly GCA_963574355.1). NCBI lineage: Eukaryota > Metazoa > Chordata > Mammalia > Primates > Lorisidae > Loris > Loris lydekkerianus. The sequence continues at coordinate 114,465 of CAUYPK010127876.1, forward strand.
AGTATACAGGGAGCCAGCAAGGGACTTCTGGACCCCAGGAGGAGGACAAAAACAGTGGAAAACTGGCAAGTGGCTGTGTATTCGATTGATCTAATCACGCAGGCAACCGTGAGTACAAGCAGCAGTGAGACTGCAAACTGGAAAGGCCTTACCTGTGAACTTTTTTGGTATTCTTGGACTTGGCGCTCAGTTGAGCTGCCTTGGGGAGA
>CAUYPK010127882.1:0-10166 GCA_963574355.1 Loris lydekkerianus
CTAACTCCAGTAAGATTAGCCCATATCACAAAATCCCAAGACCAGAGATGTTGGCATGGATGTGGAGAATAGAGAACACTTCTACACTGCTGGTGGGAATGAAAACTAATACATTCCTTTTGGAAAGATATGTGGAGAACACTTAGAGATCTAAAAGTAGATCTGCCATTCAATCCTATAATTATTCTACTAGGCATATACCCAGAAGACCAAAAATCACATTATAACAAAGATACTTGTACCAGAATGTTTATTGCAGCCCAATTCACAATTGCTAAGTCAAGGAAAAAGCCCAAGTGCCCATCGATCCATGAATGGATTAATAAATTGTGGTATATGTACACCATGGAATGTTATGCAGCCTTAAAGAAAGATGGAGACTTTACCTTGTTCATGTTTACATGGATGGAGCTGGAACATATTCTTCTTAGCAAAGTATCTCAAGAATGGAAGAAAAAGTATCCAATGTACTCAGCCCTACTATGAAACTAATTTATGGCTTTCACGTGAAAGCTATAACCCAGTTAATAACCTAAGAATAGGGGGAAGGAGGAAAGGGAGGGAGGGAGGGGGATGGTGGGTGGAAGGAGGGTGATTGGTGGGATTACACCTGCGGTGCATCTTACAAGGTATATGTGAAACTTAGTAAATGTAGCATGTAAATGTCTTAACGCAATAACTATGAAAATGCCAGGAAGATTATGTTAACTTGTGTGAAGAAAATGTGTCAAAATGGTATATAAAACCAGTGTATGGTGCCCCATGATCACATTAAGGTACACAGCTATGATTTAATAAAATTAAGTAAAATGATTAATGGAAAGACTCTGATAAATTCTCAGGAATACAGATTTTTGATAACTTTAAGATTATGCCATTGGACTGGGTAAGAATTTTGAGAACTCTAATAAAAGAAACTGATGAGTTTATAAAACTACTAACTCAAGAAAAAGAAGAACAAGAATTAGTTACTTAGGACTGAATGAATTGATAAATAATAATAATAATTATTATTTTTTTTTGGAACATTGCTGGTTCTTTAATGTTTTATTTTTCAGAATTAAGATGCCTATCTCTCTTTTCTCTCAATCTATCTATAGCTTACAATTATTTGGTAAAGTATGTCTGTGTAAACAAAAATAAAACATTTACTTTTTCTTTCTACCTGAAAAAAAAAAATCAGATGTATCATATGTTGTCTATCTCTTTAATGAGTCATTTTTTATATTTTTAATTAGTACTCTGACTTATTTTCATGGTTTATTTTTATAGGCTTTCAACTTTCTCTTCAATCCCATTCTTCTTGTTTAATGTCCATGTTTTAAATTGCATTTCTGACATTTTGACAGTACAGCGCCCTTTCAGGAAGTGTCCATTGTTTTCAATCTATTGTGATACTTTGTGAGTGAGGAATTAGCTTGATTTTTCAAGTTTCCAGAATTTTTTACTTGTTTTGTCTCAACTGAAAACTCAGTTCAGCAGTGATAGGTTTGTGATGTACCTGTTCTCCTTTGCTGGGAACTCTCCTTAGTGAAATGGATAGAAGTCCTTAGACAGTAGTTTTATGTCCTACTCTGGAAGATTCACCTGGTAGGAGAGGAGGGATATACTTAGTGTATGTAAAGCAACTATTCCCCTTTGTCATCCCATTACCCTGTGGTTGTCATAGTACAAATTGGTTCTGGTGAATATTTGCTTAAATTGGTGGATTGGTCCCTAGACTTCTGTTGGAAGATCTTTCTGGAGGCTGGGCAAGTCCCTCTCCATAGAGGCAGGTGATGTGACTTTGGCCAGTGCCTTGGCAGGTGATGGGACCTTAGGTGGTGCCTGGGGGGAATCATAGGATGGCAGCCAGAGGCAGTACAGGTCATGGGACCTTCACAGGTGTCTGGGCATTTTGTAGGATGTCAGCTATTGATGGAATAGTTTGTAGGCTCTTGACTGGTGTCTGGGTGAGAAACAGTGTGTTGTGGAGTGCTTAGGTGAATTGTAGCACCACAGCCAGTGGCTGGCGGTGAGGGTTTGTAGGACTCAGTGAGTGTCTGAGAGCATTGCATGACCTTCATTAGCATTAATGCCTAAGTGGATTGAAGAACTATGGCTGTTGGTGGGGTGGCTTATCAGGCTATGGAAAGTAGGACCTGGGAGAGTGTGGCACCCTGCTAGGCATGGAGGTGGCTGGGGCTCCCTGCTTACATCTGACTGTGGCAGCTCTTTTGGTGCCTAACGGGTATCAGCAGCACCACTATCTAGACAATAAGATGTAGCAGATGCTGAAGGTTGATGGGCAGCTGCTCTACTCTCATTGCTGATTGGCATTTGAAGAGGGTGCATAGCACCCAGTCACAGTGTACACAAATGTACATGTTTTCCCCAGTTCTACCATGGCTGGAAGACTAATGAGGTGGCAGCTGCACTGAAACTAATCCTTTTACAGTGGATCTCTGGGGCTGAGAGCACAGAATGGCATCTGTAGCAGTGACCTGAGATCAGAAGCTTACTAGACCTCATTATGCCCAGCCTCCACAGAAATAATTCTGCACAGCATCTAAGCAGCTCCATGATTACTTCAGAGGCCTCGCCCCTTACCTAGTTTTGGTTACAGTGTCCCCTGGGGATTGTGGAATCCCAGGGATCTCCACTAACCCTTACCTACTTAAGGACATTTCTCTAGGTACCTTCTGATCTTGCTATGTAATCATTCACCTCTCTTTCCCTACTTTGGGTATCTCCAGCCACTTCTTTGCTAATTCATGATGCTCATTCGGAGATGGTCCATCCACAGGTAAACCCTAACCTTACCACCTTTTATCCTCTCCTAAAGAGCATGGAGTACAGGCTGCTTCTAGTCTGCCATCTTGCCCCCATCAAGATTAGCTTATTTTAGATAGAATTCTGATTGACATCAGGGATGATATTACTGATTGCTCAAAAAACATGTTTTGTGGGAGCATAGAATGTGTATAATAGCTAGTAATGATAATGACAACAGCATTTTTATAGCTCTGTCACTGTGTTAACCATATTATATAAATGAAGTCATTTAATATTAGTTATCACAATAGGAGCAAGTACTAGGTTTATTATTTTCAGTTGAGAAAAATGAAATTTATTCAGTGTTATGAGCTTGTTTAATACATGGTAAAGCATGGTCCACAGAAATGACAGATTTCAGTACTATAGTAAATGTTCTGGATTGTTATTTATTTATTTTTTTAGAGACAGAGTCTCACTTGGTTGCCCTTGGTAGAGTGCAGTGGCATCACAGCTCACAGCAATCTCCAACTCCTGGGCTTAGGCAATTCTCTTGCCTCTGCCTCCAAAGTAGCTGGGATCACAGGTGCCTGCCACAATACCTGGCTATTTTTTGTTGCAGTTTGGCCAGGGCCACGTTTGAACTTGCCACCCTTGGTATATGGGGCTGGCACCCTACTCACTGAGTCACAGGCACTGTCCTGGATTGTAATTTTTTTAAAGAGCCTTCCTTTAAGATGAACTCTAAGGTCTTACCCTTTTCCAAATTATGTCAGCCAATCTGCTTCAGATAAAGACCTAGAATTGAGCATAATTCCTCAGACTTAAGGGACTATCCAGATATTAGGTTTCTTTCTTTCTGTTTCTCTAATTTACATAAAGTGGTTAATGGACTGTCATGATTGGATGTTCGCCAATCTACCCCCACTGCCACTACCCCTGCCTTTTGTCCCATTATTATATTTACTGAACTCTGTAAAGGCATCTGTGCCCCTGAAGTAGGATAAAAATTGTTAAATATTTCAGTTTCTTATCGTTATTGAAGTTACCCATGACTCTCTAGAACAATTGCAATGATAAAAATATTACTTTAACTAACTTGTTGAATAATTAAAGATAACAATGAGCAGCCTCTTGTCCTTCACGGAGCTTTTTGGGAGCTGGAACTACTCACAGACCATCCTTTACCTGGGCTGTTGTGCTGCCAGCCTGCTATGTAATGCTCTAAATCCCGTTTGTAGACACTGAACCATCTGCTCAAGATGGAGTCTGAATAATAAGATGCAAACATTCTTAATATAACTTTAGTGCCTCTTTGTGCTACTGTCCATCAGTCGGTTAGGTTTCTACTTCTATCAAAGACTATAAAAAAGCAAAGAGCAGACAGTTATTTTCCTCTCCTTGCTCGTTCACTAATGCTTAAAGAGATAATAAAATGGCCATTTATTCTCCACTACAGCTCAATTGAAATGCTATGATGATTTTTGGTGACTTCTGAAGGGTAATGGAAAGTGAATGCCACCTGTTTATGATGTGCCATTAGGGAAATGGCACTTCTTAAATGAATTCCACTTAAAACAAAACATCCTTTATTTGATGATGGGTTGTTCTCTGGAAGATCAGCTGATTCTTAAGCATATGAAACAAATAGACGATGGTTCACATGATTCATTTATTTCACCTCTCCCCACAGTTAATGCAGCAGCCCATTCTGTTTGGCCCAGTGTATTACAGATTATGAGAAGGTCCAAGTGAAGGAACTTGTTGCATTGCAGGAGGGCCAATTTTGTTAAGAAGTGAAGGGTTTTGACACCTGTTCCCTTTCTTCTTCTCAATGAATTTTTATTAGATTATTTATTAGATTTCCTTTATTGATTGAATTTATTCCATCTTCATGTATTTGTTTGGGGATGGAAGAGGAGATACAACTAGCATAACTTGATATTTACAATGGGCCAAACACTTTTCTTGGCTACTAAGTATATATCAACTTATTTATTCTTCACAACATTTATATAAACCATATTATTGGCTACTTTATACTACGTATAAATGTGTTATCTATCGGAGCTTTGGATCCTTATATGTTTCCAAATTTTAAAGGGCCATGAAGAAATAGAGAACAGATACTCAACTTTTCTCAGCATAACATATTGTTATGTTGGATATAACCTTCTGTTATTGTGCAATCTGGGGATGGTCATGGTTCTAACTAATTCAACCTAGTATAAAATTATAGATTATTCAGACTGAATAAGAGGTAAAGCAGGGTAACAGAGGAGATAGGCTGCCTTTTTTTTTTTTTTTTTTTTTCTTTTTAACCATACTTACTCCCTTTGAATACCTTGCACCCAATTCTCTGTTTGAAAGAATTTATCATGAAAGAGAGTTTAGTTGGGCTTACACAACTCTAGGTAAAGGGAAACGTTATTCAAATTGGGTTGTTAATAACTGCTAACAGCTGTGTATGTGATGTGGTCTTTGAACAGCAATAGTATATCCCTTCCAGAGAGAAAACGGGGAGGCCTCTCAGTGAGGAAAGTCTGTCCTAGCGCACTGGCTTGGTGCTCATACATGTCCCTGGTGCCTGACATAGATGATGTTCACATAGGTGGACACTGGGTGATTCCTGGATGCCCTCTGCTCCACCATATTCTGTGTCATTGTGTCCATCACACTCTCGCCATTTCCTTGCACTGGGAAATCTTAATGCTTTCCTGGGAGTTCTTCATCTCTCTTCCTCTAGTCCATCAATCACTCGCTTACCAAAACTAACTTTTCCTTTGGAATTGTGAATTTTGATCTATGAAACAATGATTCTAACAAAACAAAAACATTATAGCAACCATTAAATACATTTACCCTGTTATCCTTGGCTTTCTAGCCTCCGACATGGGCTTGCAGAGCTGCTTTCAAAAATCTAGTGCAGAATATAGTTGTTTTCTCTTTTTTCTTTCTCTGATTGCAACAATTACTTTTCAGTCTTTGATGCTCAGAAGATATGTAATAGGAAAATGTGGCAGACAGGATGTTTAAAATGGCTTTTTAATATATTTTAAAGTAATACTTGCAACTAATATTTATGAAAATCCATGTAAAATTTTCCTCTTTCTAAGCTTTATCCTCCATTTACTGTCAATTTAAACTACATATCACATATATCTATACTTATGATTCCTATTACATTTTTCGAAGTTTTTCATTAGTGGCAGTAGCTCAGTGGGTTTTTTTAAATACATATATTTTTTACATCCTTAGTTTTATATTCTAACCTGGGTGTGAATATCTAAAGGACTAGGATCAGAGCTTACAATTACTCTTCTGTAGAACAGGGACGCTACTTACCAATCTTTAAAACTTACTCATTAAGTAAGAATTTAATTTAAATAAAATGAGGTTTTAAATGACACATGCTAAGTTAAACAGTTATAAAAAAATTTTATTTGAAGCAAACTACGTACCAGGCATGATGGGGCACTAGAATACAATGATAACCAGACCTGGATTAATATCTTGAACTTTATACTTGAATATACAGTATTTCTGAAATATAATAGGTGACCCTTCTATAAGTTTAGAAGCTCTATTAAACTGTGGTATACATTGTACTAGAGGTAAAATACTAAAAGAAAATGTCAAATGCTACCATTTACTTCAAGAAGTTTTCACTGTTCTGGGTAAATTGCTAATGGAAGAGCTCCTACAATTAGGTATTGTCATGATGATTTAGGACCATAAACAACGTTGCTTACTCCCCAGTCACACACACAAAAGCTAGACACTTGTGTGCTTGAAATTACTAATATGATATGGATTCAATTTCTCTACAAACATTGCCAAGAAACTCAATATTTTAGCCTACAATCTACATCTAGACACCAGACAGTCCACAGTCATTCAGAATGAGGGAAGAGTAAACAGTTCAAATAATGAATGGATTTTTTTCAGTATAAAATAATGGCAGTTATCTCCTCTAGTTCCCTAAATATTAGGCTGCCCAATTATGTTTAACTAGATGCTGGAACCTGAGAACCACACTTAGCAAAAAGCCGCTTTATTATACATGTGATGTGAGTGTAAAGTAATGTTACTTGTTCATTATAAATCTGGCCTCAGCTTGTATTTCTTTCATAAAAAATGGATTAGCATTTATTTGACATGATAGAATGAATTAAAAGAATTTTGATAATGAGTTATTTTTCTTTCATGTCTGAAAGGACGGGATTCAGTCTTCTCAAAGAATGACTTGTTTCTGCTGCATTCTGACTGCAAGACCCCAGATAAATCAGATGCTTTATCTGTCTTCATTTTTTTCAACTGTCTTCATTTTTTTTCAATAGAAAAGTAAAGATGCATTACTTATTTCTACTTTACTGTCACAGATACATGTGCTATGATTATTAAAGGTCATGTAAAACTTGATCAGAAATCAGAAATTCGATAAAATTCTAGAAAATAGAAAATATGTATAGTATGTAGAATAGAGCTATATGCCTTTTTGCTATGAGCATGTGCTAAATAATGTCCATGTGGAGATATGCAAAAGCTAATATAATAGGGCTTTCACTTTCAGCACCAACATGTAAAATTATCAATTTCACCTTAAAACTAGAAAATAACTGAGCAAAACTGAAAACCAATAACTTTTTTAAAAATTATCAAAGAATTGAGGTTGTAAAATAAATGTCCCTCTCAAAATCAAGAGAGACAAGAAATCTAGAGAGATATAGATCATTAAAATGGCTTACCTAGAGAAGAAGCTGCTGAAATCTCTAAGTTGGTAGAAATCTTTAAATGATTGTTTTGGTGACTTACTGGAGTATGGACTGATGAGAAATTGCTGAGAGTTGGAGCATAGGTGATTCCCCTCTTTAACATAAATAGGCTTTTATTGATGAATCTCTCATATACCTGTAGTAAATATTTCATCTCCTCATGGTTTTGTCTCAGGTATTGGGGAAGAAAGGTCTTGAAATTGACCCAGTTTCTAGAATAAGGACTAGAGGTCCTGAGGGAGGATTTCCCTGAGGAAAAAAATCTGCCAGTTTCTCCTGATTCAAAGCAATCTAAGTAAAAATTACAGCAGGAATTTTTCTAGATATTGACAAACTTATTCTAGAATTTATATGGCAAGGAAGAACATTTAGAGTAACCAACACAATTCTGAAAAAGAAGAACAAAATTGGAAAAATTTTATTAACTTATTTCAAGTTTATCTTAAAGCCATCATCATATTGGTGAAAGAATAGACATGTTGATCAATGGAATATAATAGACATCCCAGGAACAGATTCACAAATATTATCAAGTGATTGCTGATATGCACACAAAGACATGAAAAAGGGTGACCTTTCAATAATTGGAAATGACCTCCATATGCTACATGTGCAAAATAATGAAACTAAATGGGGGCTTCACAATTTATACAAAACTTCCCTCAGAATGGATCACAGGCCCAAATGAACAAAGGACAGCTCTAAAATTTCCAGAAGAAAGCATAGGAGAAATCTTCTGAAACTGGAATTTAAGACGTTTCTAGTCTAATACCAAAAACATGAACCATAAAAAAAAAAAAAAAAAATTGATAAGTTGAACTTTAAATTAAACTTTAATTTTTTTTAATTTAAAAAAGTTTGCTGTTCATAACAAATTACTAAGAGCATGAAAATACAAGCCACAGAGAAGGTATATGCAAAATAAGCATTTGGTAAATGATTTGAATCTAAAGTGTACAAAGAATACTTAGATATTCATCTGGAAGAAAAAAAGCAACTCAATTAATAAATGGGAAAGATCTGAATAGATGACTCAGCAAAGAAGACACACAGATGGAAAATGACCATATAAAAGATGTTCAATATCCTTTGTTAATATGGCTATACACTCTGAAACATCACTGAAATACAGGCACAAATCTGTTAGGATACTAACATGCAGAACTTTGAGGCTACCCACTCCTGGACAGGATGCAGTGCTGCCAGAACCCTCTCCCAATTTACACAGTAACATTAATGAATCTTAAATATGTGTTGCTAACTGAAACAATCCAATTTAAAAATGTGCTGTCCTATACAATTCCATTTCTATAACATGCTAGAAGTGGAAAAACTGTAAATTTGGGAAATAAGTCTGCTTACCAGGATTTGGGGGCTGGAGGATGGTACAATTGGGGAAGCACGGGAAATACTTCATGGTTGTGAAATTATACTGTAGGCTATTACAGCAGTGAGTACACAATATGAATTTTTCAAAACACATAGGCTCTTACTTCCTAAAGAGTGCTAATATATGTGAATCAGAAAAAATATATTAGGAGATTGAGAGAGCCCAATATAGAATACAGAATGTGATAAAAGAATCTAACTGTTTCTTAATGTCACTGATGGGAGTTAAAGAAAAAGATGGTAATCTCGGTGGCTTTGGAAATAAATAGAAATGGTAAGACTAAAGACAAAAGGAGTTGAAAATAAGCACTGTACTCCATTTGATAAAGTACCCCTGCTATGGAGATATACTTCAACAACTCTGAAACTACAATCTTGTAGTTGGGACTGAACATTTAGGTATATGGATGGTAAATGGTAAGAACCACATTTAATTGTTGGAGTGGAAGGTTAAGGATAAGCAAGGGCTGAGGACTAAAATGAAACACGTGGTAATGTGTTACAGTTGGAGACATAAGCAGAGAACATATGGTTATCTTAATTTAGATATAGAGTTGATTACAACCAGGCAGTACAAAAGAGAACCCCCAGAGTAATCAGTCTTTTCTTGTGGTGATAATGAAACCCCATTCATTGTATATAGTGAATGTCTATCTTGCTTTGTATATCTTTATCTTGCCCATGCTCTGTAAATCTATCTTTCTCAATAAACCCTTTTTTCATGCATGCCTTACATTGAAGTGTCTAGTTGTTCTTTGGCTCATGACCTGAGAGTACAGACAGTTTCCTGAAACCCTGACATTTTAGTATTCAGATATCCACCTTGAAATTGAACATATTTAATTATTTTCAATTTTTGGCCATATTCCCTTGGGAAGGACTGTAGAAGGTAGGAAAAATGTTGATGCTTCTACTGTATTTTGTAAATTCACATACTTTAATAAAATGACATTCATTTTAAGGGTAAGAAATATCACATTTCGAGATTTGTTCATGGGGAGGAGACAAGATGGCTGACTGAAGCCAGCTTTCCACAGAGGCTCCCGTCCAGAAGGAGAGTTAAAGGACAAAAATTTAGCAAGTAACCTGGTGGATTTGAGCTGCACTAAGAGAGAAGGTGGAAGAATGCACATCAACCCCTCTGAGGCGAACTGCGACCACAAGGATACAAACAGAAGGTACAAAATCCATCACCAAGCGGACAGGAGTCCCCTCCCCGATGAGAACAGTTCAGAGTGCCCCACAAAC
>CAUYPK010127883.1:0-25898 GCA_963574355.1 Loris lydekkerianus
TCTCCTGTAGTTGTTCCTTTGATGCTTTGCAGTGCAGCAAGCTCTTCTGTGACTTTAAAATAGTCATTCATCCCACGAATAAAAATTAGAAGTTGTGCAGAATCAGGAACATCATTACTTTCACCGAGTGCCAAGGAAAAATAGGAAAGTTTTCTGCGGAGTTTTGCAAATACTGATGCAAATTGTCTCCCATTTCTTCAATCCTTCATGTAATTGAGGGTCCTGAAAGACTCACTGTACTAAATAAATCGGCCTTCTCTGGACACATCGCTTTGGCAACAGAACGGATGCATTCTTTAACAAATTCTGCCTCCATGAATGGTCTGCCAGTGCACGCTATTAGCTTGGCAACTTGAAAACTTGCTCACTGTGATGAAGTATTTAGCTGTTTCTGTTTCATAAAAATATTTTTCTGAGTTTTCAATGTGTATTTCAGTTTTAATATTTTATCTTTTCTCACTTCTCCAACCAAACAATCATATTTATCTTTATGTTGAGTTTAATAGTGTTGATGCAAATTGTATTCTTAGCACACAGACACTATATTTTGGCATATCAAACATACAGCTCTTTCCTTGTACTGCATGAAAAAGTCATCATAAGTCCACTGTTCTTTGAATATCCTACACTCTGAGTCAATTTTTCTCTTTCTTGATATCATTGTTTCTCAGGGATTCCAAATTGCTATTAGTAAAATATATATATATATATATATATATCCAAAAACAATATACCAGCAATAACTTTGCCCACACAGAGATATATAGACTGCACTGCCCATCAATGCAGTCTGATCAGTGCTCATCAATGTAGTCTGATCAGTGTCCATCAAGGCAGCCTTGCCAGTCCACATCATTTCAGCCTCACCAGTGCCCATATAGTGAAACTCTGCTTTTACCTCAGGCTTACACTGGTGCAGTGTGGGAACAGGCATGATTACAGAGCCGGTTCCTCCACCACCTTTCCAGTTCACACTACCCTGTGTAAACCGCACTGCCATCTGTGAACTCACACAGGAATCTGATTGCATAGGTCTTCTCCCCATTCATCTCACCCATGCGATCAGATTCCACTGCAGGAAAAAAGAAGGCATGTATGCCTTTTTTATTTCTAATCTAATGCAAGTTCAGCCATATGCTTGTATGGCACACAACATACATCATACACAACTGAATAGCAATCAGAATATAAATGCACTTACTATCAATTAAATTGGGTTTCCTACTCCTCGGCTGTCTACAGAGCCAGATTAAGTTCCCAAGGGCCCCTTAGCAGATTACCAGTTTGGGACCCCCATGCAATAACCCTGAGCACTGACCATTTGCATTAACACTGACCATTGACCATTTGCAATAACCCTGAGTACTGACTATTTGCATTAACATTGACCATTGACCATTTGCGATAACACTGACTGCTGAATTTGCATTAGTACTGAGCACTAACAATTTGCATTAACACTGAGCACTTACAACTATCATTACCACTGAGCACTGACTATTTGCATTACCTCTGAGCTCTCACCATTTGCATTACCTCTGAGTACTAACAATTTGAATTAGTACTGAGTCCTATTTGCATTATCACTATGATGCAACCCCCCCTAGAAACCACCCCCAACCAATTAACCAACTTAAAAAAAAGAGGCTCTCCTAAATTTAAAAAAGGCACCCCCTATCTGCAAAAAAAGACCTCCTAACTTCAGAAAAAAAGGCCCCTCTTAACCACAAAAAAGGCCCTAATAACTGCAAAAAAAAAAAAAAAAAAAAAAAAAGACCTCCTAACTTCAAAAAAAAAAAAAAAAAATCCTGACTTGTTCTTACCTCGGTCCTTAGGCAGCAGCAGGCTCTGCACAGGCAACATGGTGACTCCTCTGATTACACCAGAGACTGAGCAGAGGAGTCAAGAGACAGAGGGAAGGAGGGGAGTCAGAGAGTAGGAGGGGAGTTGGAGAGTGTGGGGCGCATTCCACAGATGCACACTGCAGGCCAGGATGAGTGGGATGCTAAGCAGGACGGCAAAAACAGAGAGACAGAGAGAAGGAGGGGCAGGGAGAGACAGAGAAGGAGCGAAGTCAGAGAGTTTGTGCACATTCCACACATGTGCACTGCGGCCCAAGACGAGTTGGTTGCTAAGCAGGACAGGCAGCTGTGGCAGTAACAGGCCAGATAAATGTCCTCGGTGGGCCGCATGTGGCCCACGGGCTGTAGTTTGAAGACCCCTGCTCAAGACACTGATCTTTTTTTTTTTTTTTTTTTTGAGACAGAGTCTTACTATGTCATCCTCAGAGAATGCTGTTGGCAGCACAGCCCACAGCAACCTCAGTCTTGGGTTTAAGCAATTCTCTTGCCTCAGCCTCCCAAGTAGCTGGGACTACAGGTGCCTGCCACAACACCCAGCTATTTTTTTGTTGTAGTTGTCATTGTTTGGCAGGCCCAGGCCGGCTTTGAACCCACCAGCCCCAGTGTACGTGGCTGGTGCCCTAGCCGCTGAGCTACAGGCACCACACCACACTGATCTTTAAAAACGGGGAAAGTAGGTGGACCCAAACAAAAGTGAAGTTTCCACATTTCTCTCAAAATAGTAAAGTATTGGTACCAGCAGACTATATCATATATTGTACCATAGTCTGAGTGACGAATATTATTAATAAAACTATAAAAAACATTAAAAAAAAACATGGAATTTGGAAAAAATATTCAAATAAGCCACAGGAAGGCAAGAGAAGTAGAGGGTAAGAAGCCAGGAGCTGGGGGAACAAATGATAAAATAAATTGTAGCCTTAATTAAGCACTAAGATATTAGTAATTAGCTTAAGTGCAAATGAGCTAACACATCAAAACAGGGACTTGTCAAAATGAATTAAACAATCCAACTATATGGTAAGAAATATAAGAAATAATATAATAATATAATATAATAAATAAAATAATATAATAATATAATATAATATAAGAAATTCCAAATTTGATGACATTGGCAGCTTGTAAGTAAAACATGGGGAAAGATATACCATGCAAACATTAATTTTAAAGAAAAAAAAAAGAAATGGCTATGATAATATCTGATAAAGTAGATTTCAAAACAAAGTTACTTGAGACAAAAAAAAAAAAAGATACTACAAAACAATAAAAAGATTAATCAATAAGGCTGCAAAAATACTAGGATTCTAAATACAGCATGTCCCAGAAGTCACCCCCAAAGCTACCATACATTGGGAAAATGGGAAATTGTAGCTCAATGTACCTTTCTTTACAAAATGTACATTACAAAATTGTACAAAATATTCTGTATATGTTGACCACCTCTTTATAAAATTTTAGAGTGAAATTTATAAAGAAAGGTACATTGAGTTACAGTTTCCCATTTTACCTATGTGTGGCTACCTTAGAAGCCACTTTTGGGACACCCTCTGTTTACACACCAAACAACAGAACTCCAAAATACATGAAGCAGAAATATAGAGCTAAGAGGATAAATAGACAAATCTATAATTATAATTCAAAAGTCAATAATCCCTTGACACAATGGGCAGAATAACCAGACAGAAAATCAGCAGAATATAAATCTTAACAAAAAAAATCAACAGATTCTAATTAATATATAGAAAATATCCACAGGAAAACAGAAGAAAATAGGGTTTATTTTCAAATGCCCAGGGAACATTCACCAAAATAGATATCTTGGGTCATAAAACAAACTTCAAGAAATTTAAAAGAATTTTAATCATATAGAATATTTTCTCTGACTATAATGAAATCAACTAGAAATCAAAATATCAGGAAAAAAATTTTAAATACATGAAAATTAACTCATCTATATAATCCACAGATCAGGAAGGGAATCTCAAAAGAAATTTAAAAATATATTGTAGTCAATGAAAGTAAAATAAAACCTCAACAACATAGAAAAACATGTGAGATGCATAAAGCAGGACTGAGAGAGAATCTGTAGCACTACATATGCATATCCAAAATGAGCAAAAGTCTCAAATCAGTAACTTAAGTTTCTACATCAAGAATTTAGGAAAAGAAGAACAAAGTAAATCCAAAGCAAACAGAAGAGAGGAAATAAGATGATAAGAAGAACAGAAAATCAAAGAAACTGAAAAGAGAGAATATTAATGAAAAAAAAGCTGATATTTGGGGATAGAAATCAATAAAATAGATAAATTTCCAGTAAGACTGAGGAAAAAAAAAAAGATATGATGCCACTATTAGGAATAAAATATGGGGAGATCACTACAGATCCTACAGTCATTAAAAAGGAAAATACTGTGAACTTTATTCTCATAAATGTGACATGAAAAGAACAAATTTCTCAGAAACCACAAGCAACCATAAAATAAATTTTTTTATACTTAAAATTCCTCCTCCCCTCACCCCCCAAAAAAATCCCAGGCTGGAATGGTTTCACTAGAGAAGTCTATTACATATTTAAAGAATTAACAATAATTTTACATAATCTTTTCCAAAATGCTTCTAAACTTATTAAGGCCTATGTCAAAGACAGCAGAAAAAAAGAAAGCTACAGATTAATGACTCATAAATTTAAATGCATACTTTCTTTTAAAAAATTAGCAAACAAAATCTAATAATGCATAAAAAGAATTATATATCATGACCATGTGAGATTTATTCTGGGTATATAAAGGTGGTTCAACATTCAAAAATCAATTAATGTAATCCTCTAAATCAGTGATTTTTCAACCCATGTGCTGTGAAAGAATCTTGGGTATGACATGATAATTTTTAAAGATCATTAATTAAATTATTTTTGAAAAACCTTCAAAGCACAGTAAACATATTCTCTTTTTTACTTTTGTTTTTTTTTTTGATCAACATAATTTAAGTGTGCCGCACAAGTTTAGCTATAGGTTCAAGTGTGCCATGAGATAAAAAAGATTGAAAAAGACTGCAACACATTGACAAACTAAAGAAGAAAAACATGTATCATTTGAAGCATAAAAAGAATTGAGTAAATCTTTATGCCTATTCATGTGTAAAAAAACTTTCAGGGGAAAAAAATAGGAATAGGAGGAACTTCTTCAATTTGATAAAGAACATCCACACACACACAAAAAAAATCTACATCTATTATCATACTTATGTTGAAAAACTGAAAACTTTACCCATTAGACATGCCAGGATGTCTGCCCTCATTACCTTTATGCACCAGAGCAGAAGTCTAACCACTTCATTAGACAAAGTGAGAAGGAAGGCCCGCATATCGGAAAAGAAGAGACAAGCCAATTCTACTAGCAGATGACACTATTGTCTATGTAGAAAATCCTAAAGAATTTACAAAAATCTCTTAGAACAAGTTAGTGAGTTCTGCAAAGTTTTAGGCTATAAGATCAAGACATAAAAATCAATTGCTTTTCTTCATTAAATTTTTTTTATTCAAAAAAAATTGTTTCTGTGACAATGTCTTGCTTTGTTGCCCAGGCTGAAGCAGAGTGATAAAATCATGTCTCTATGTAATCTCCAACTCCTAGGCCCAAGTAATCCTCCGTGCCCAGCTAACCAATTTCAGTTTGTCTACTAACAAGGGACATTTAGAAACTGAAATGGAAAATAATGCTCAAAATAAAATTAAATACATGAGGTCCCTGATTTATAGATGAGATATATTCCTAAGAATGTCTTTAGGTGGGCTTTGCATGTAACTTGGATCCTTGATGAACAGTGCATATACGATAATAATAATAACAATATTATAATGGCTCATATGTGGTAATAAGGATATGGTGTAATACTGTAATAATAATACCCCTGTACTTAAATGGTAAGTTTCAGAAACTATTGTGCTCTTTCTTTTAATTCAAACAGAACAGAAAACAAACGCATACAAGCAGTTTAGATAAGAGGTAAGAGAAATTTCAAGAAAGGATCTTAAAGGTTAACACTCACCTAATGTTGCTTCCATATCTTGCTTACTGCAAGGGGCATTTCTGAGACAGAGATAGGTTAACATCAAGTAGCCAATGATGGAGATGGTGCTGGAGATGTTGGGGAGGGTGCTGGGCAGCCAAGATTTGATTCTGTGGAGAAGGGGAACTTACCACTGAAGTCAGTTTCTTTAAAGAGGTATCTAGAGCTGTGTGCACAGCCTTTTTCTTTTTTTCATTATGAGTGGCCTTGTAGCAGTCGATGTTCTCACTAACTGCACAGTAAACCTTTGGATACAGCTCAATGCTAGGACCTTGCTTTTTAAGCTTAGAAAATCCCGCTCCAATGAGATGAAAGGCTTCAGCTAATTCTTCTGTTAAAACCTTTCTTGGGTCTGGATCTTCTGATTTATCTTGTTCCTGTGTTTCTACCAGCTGCTTCTCTATCTCTGAGATATCTGCCTATTCACCGCACGTCACCTGTCCATCCTCCACCTCAACTTGCACACTTAGGAAACACTTATCCTTGTACTTCCACTATAGCTTTTACTTTTCCAAAATTTCATATAATTATAATCTTACTTTTTCAGCCTTTTCAGACTGGCTTCTTTGACTTACCAACATGTATTTAAGGGAACTTTAGGTCTTTTCATGGCTTAATAGTTCTTTTTTTATTGTTTAATAAAATTGTACGGATATGAACAGTTTTTTATCCATTTACTTATTGAAAGGTATCTTGGTTGCTTCTAGTTTGGGGTGATTATAAACAACGTTGCTATAAACACTAGTGTGTGGGTCTTTTGTGGACCTGTTTTTTAGTCAGTTGGATAAATACCTGGCAATATGATTGTAAGATAATATGGTAAGACTATGTTTGACTTTGAAAGTAACTCAAACTGTCTTCCAAAGTGCACTGTACATAAGTAATTAGAGTTCCTTTTGCTATACTACCTTGACAGAAATTAGTATTTTCAATTAGTATTTTTTTTAACTGATATGTGTTGGTTTTGAGCCATTCCTATGGATGTGTAGTGGTCTCATTGTTGTTCAATTTCCCTGATGTCAAATAAGATCGAGCATCTTTTCATATGTCTGTTTTCATCTACATGTTTTCTTTGGTGAAGTGACTATTAAAATCTTTTCCCCTGTTTTAATTAGTTTATTTATAAACGTATTGTTTAACTTTCAATCTCTGTGATTATTCAAGATACCATTTTTTTTTATTTATAGTATAATTCTGTAATATTTGAGAACATATTTGGCATGATGTCTATTCCTTCACATTTGTTTCGTAGCCCAGAATGTGTTCTGTCTTTGTGAATAGTCCATGTTCATTTGAGAAGAACATGTATTCTGAAGTTCTTTGATGGAGTAGTAAGTGTCAATTAGGTTAAGCTGGTTTATAGTCCTGCTTAAATCATTTATAGCCTTACAGATTTTGTTTGCCTACTTTCTATATCAATACCTACAAGGAAGTGTTGAAATAACCAATGGATAATTATAAATTTGTCAGTTTTGCCTCATATATTTTGAAATTCTACGAGTAAATTCATATACCTTTACGACTGTTATGTCTACTTAGAGGATATAACCATTGTTATGTAATGCCTCATTTTATTTCTACAATATTTCTCATTCTGGAGTCCATTTGACTGAATTTAGGGTACCTACTCCAGGCTTTCTTCTGTGTGTGTAGGGGTTAGTGTTGGAATGGTATACCTTTATTCAGACTTTCACTTTTAACCTAACCATGTCTTTATATTTGAAGTGGTTCTCTTGTAGACACCATGTAACAGTCTTATTTCTATATACAATCTAGTAATCTTTGCTTTTGGACTGATATGTTTGATCACATCACTGTTATGGTTGGGCTAACATTCACTATCTTGCTGGCTGGTTTCTACTTATTCCATTTGCTCTTGTTTGCTGCTTTTCTCACTTTTTGTCTTCTCTGAATTTAGTTGACCATGGCCCAATTCCATTTTATCTCTTCTAGTTACTTATTATTTACACCTCTATTCCTCTATTTTGGAACTGATAATCAATTTATTATAATCATCAATTTAATCATCTGCAATGGTGACTTTAGCCTTTACTCCTGGCTCAATATGGATGGAAGTAATCCGAGTAATTGCATAAAGACTGTGCAAGTCTGGTGGATTCTCATCTGCAAGCAGCCCTAAGTATTAGAACCTTCACTACTAGCAATTTCTCTCATAATGATTCTGAAAGTCTTGGTAAGCATCACTTTGAGGTTTTTCTTTTCCTTCTAGCCTCTGATCCAGCCGGCATGAATCTTGTCTAGGGATTTTTACATTGCAGCTGGATAGAGTAATGCTAATGCAGTGAAAGGCCACTTCTGGCTCCACTGGTAGATTTCTAGTCTCCTTAAAAACCTTGGCTTTTAAACATGACTTCCTGAATAACTTGTTTGTCAGCAAGAACAACCCGTGAGTAAGTTAGGAGCAGGGAGTGTAGACCACGGTGGTGATGGTGTCCTCCTCAAAGAGATTTATATACCTCTTTCTGAACATTTAACTTTGTAATGGTGAACAAGGCTACCTCCAAATACTATTATGCCACTTAACGCACAATTTAACACTCATTCCTCGTATACTTCCATTATTGTTGTTTATGTTTATTCTATATTTTATACTGTATTTTATAATAGTATGAATAACTTGTTATCATTTTTAAGTTAATCATTTTTGATTTGTTATCATTTAACTTTTATAATAATTACAAGTAAGACAAAATATTCCATTTTGATTTTGTTTTTCATTCTTTATAAAAATGCAAATTTATGACTATATTTAATTCTCTGTCAAAGAACTTTAACATTTCTTATAGACTAAGTCACTGGGATGAATTAGTTCAATGTTTATATTTCTAAGAAAATCTTTATTTCTGCTTCACTTTCAAATATTTCCGATATATTTTCACTGCATATTAGTAAAGGGTTTTTTTTTTCTTTCATCACTTTAAAGACATTATGCCATTGTCTTCTTATTTACATGATTTCTAATGAGAAGTTTGATACAACTCTGATCCTTACTACTTTTACATAATATATCATCCCCCTGCCCCACCCCCTAGCTGGCTTCAAGGTTTTCTCTCAGCCTGTGAGAGTTTTTAGAAGTTTTAAAGATGATGTTTATAAGTGCTGGGTTTGGGAAAATTCGTTACTCATTATTTCTTCAAATATTTTTTTCTGCACCCTCTTTGCTTTGTTCTCTGGGAATTCCATTTATGCATATGTTAGGTCATTTGATATGGCCTACAGTTCTTGGATACTCTATTCTGTTTTTAATCACTCCAGGTTTTTTTTTTTTCCTTGTTTTCCTTTGGGTAATTTCTATTGACCTATCCTCATTTTCAAGCTCATAGTCTCTGTCTTAAACTACTTCAAATTCAAATCTGGTGATGAAACTACTGAAGTCATTCTTCATGTCTGTTACTGATTTATCCCCTCTAGGATTTTATTTTTATGGTCTCCATATCTCTGCTCAAAGGGACTGCCTGATAAAGCATATTGTCTGCCTTTACCACAAAAGACTTTAAATATCAGAGGGTTCAAGGTGGCTGACTAGAGACACCCCAAACTTACCTCCTCCACAATGAAGAACCAAAATAGTGAATGAATAATCTAATCACACTTTGAAGAAAGCATATAAGAAAAAACACTGGAATTGATCAGAGAAATGGCAGTAAACACTGGAGGCCTGTAAGAAGAGGGAAGCAAGGCAGCCAGTGTGGACAGGATTGGCTAAGAGCTTGAAGAGGTTCCCAAGTGCAGTTAAACCATGAGAAACTCCCCTAGTGGTCCTCTTTCCCATTGAGGATTACTGCAAACCTAGCCAGGAGAAACCAAAACACTTGCCCGCCTTGTGGCTAATATAGGAAGCTGCCTGGAGTCCATGCAATGGCATTGCCCCAGACACGGAGCTTATGTTGGGTCCCACACACCACCCCAGAACCAAGAAGCTGCGTCACAGTGCCATTTTTAGAGCCCAGATCCCATCAAACTGCATCCTACCTGAGGCTCAGTAGCCTCTGCCTCTTCACATCTGTGGAGCACCACTGACATCCCTGAGTCTACCAGAGGGCTGCAGAAACATGATGCAAATTGGGCCCAGTGACATGGCAGGTCCCTGATACGACAGCCCATGCACTGTCATGCACTCTGGAGAATAGATGGTGCAGCACACTGAGGAGAAAAGGAGTCAAAACATGTGCTCTGCAGAGCCTGATCGGCACCCACTGAGGCTGGACCGCTGACAACAGCCCCGCCCGTCCAGCAGCATGGATGATGCGTACGTGCCTGCATCTGGAGGACTATCAGCACTGCTGCTGCTGCCACTTGACCACACCGTCCAGAAGGATGGATGCTTCCCCATCCCGTTGATTGCCATAGGCACACATGCGCACCATAAGGGGGGCTGAACAACAGGACCAGAATGCCTGCCACTGCTGGTGCTGAAGCATGCAATCTGGACACCTGAAAATGTCTTTGCCCCACTCACCACAGCCTGTACTCAGGCACATCACTGGGGCAGCCTGAGAACTTCCCACTGTGGCCCGACTACCGGGGGAGTTAGGATCACCCTTCTCCATCAGTCACCCGGCATATATGCACACAAACAGGGGGACTGACAACAGGATCAGAACACCTGCCACAAGCTTTTCTACATAGCTATAGTAACCAAAACAGCATGGCATTGGTATAAAAACAGACACATAGGCCAATGAAACAGAACAGAGAGACTAGAAATAAATCCACATATTTACAGCCAGCTGATTTTCAACAAAACCACCAAAGATACATATGGGGGAAAGATACACCCTTCAATAAATGGTGCTAGAATAATTGGCTATTTATGGACCCCTATCTCACTATATACAAAAATCAACTCAAGGTGTATGAAAAGTGTTAAACCTAAACCCCAAAGCTATTAAATTACTAGAAGAAAACATAAACACACCAGGACATTTGTCTAGGCAAAGATTTTATGGTTAAAAACTCAAAAGCACAGGCAATACAAACAAAAATAAATGGAACCATACAAAATATATTAAAAAAAAAAAAAAAAAAAAAACTTCCTGCATGATGAAGGCAATGATCCACAGGGTGAAGAGCCAGGGTTGAAGTTTGCTTCCTGCTTAGTTTGGGCCTCCCCACCAGTGCCTTTGTGCAATAGAGAATCTATCTCTTGCAGCCCTCCCAGCTCTATTCCACTCTCAATTTTATTCGATATTTGGCAGAGTGATGGAGGTGGGGGAGTAGAGGAAGGAGGTGTTCTATGATGTTCTTATTAAGCTATGATTTAGGCAGACATTGTGAACCTGAGTCTTGGGGCTGTGACATTCACAAGTATCCCTGCTCCTTCTCCAGACGTGATGCTGGGACTAGCACATATTCCCACTCATGCCTCAGGGGCCTCCTTCTATGCTTTGTTCCCTTCTCCCTGCATAATATAGCTTTTGTTCCTTTGAGTTGATACAGAAGATGAGTCTGGCAGGGTTACTGCAGTGGCTTTTGATCTCCCACTCCAGCCAGTGTCATGGGGCAAGTTTTTCTAGGCCTCTTCCCAGTTTTCCCTGACAGTGCCTGATTGAGTTCTTATAGAAATATCCTGCAAGAGGATGTGACTCTCTACACACACATATGTATGCGGCTCCCAGGGACTTCACAGTTACACCCAGCCTTCAGAAGTTGATTACAATTTTTTAGCTGAGTTTTCTTACTGGCTTATATGGAGTTTGTCCACTTCTTTGCAAGCACCTGTCTCTCCCCAGATTTCAGGGTAGTGTTTGCCCTGCAATCTCAGTTCTTCCTGGGTTCAAGAAAAGTGTTTAATTTTTACCTTGTCAGTTTCTTTAAGGTGGGTGTGATAGTCTTTTCAGCTCTCTTCATCTTCAAGCTGAAATCAGAAGTCTTTTTCTACAAAGAGGCAATCTGACCCATCCTGTATAACATTTCTCATAAAAGAATGAAAAGTGTACATTAAAAGGCCTACAAGTTAAAAAAATTAAAAAAAAAAAAATAGTTTCCAGTTCCTGCTATGTAATTAACTTAGCCAGGAGTGTGACTTTAAGCAAGGAAATGGTGCTAATAAGAATTATTACACCAGGCTTGGCGCCTATAGCACAGGGTCACGGTACCAGCCACATACACCCAAGTTAGCAGGTTCGAACCTGGCCCGGGCCAGCTAAACAACAATGACAACTGCAACAAAAAATAGCCAGGCTTTGTGGTGGATGCCTGTAGTCGCAGCTACTTGGAAGGCTGAGGCAAGAGAATCGCTTGAGCCCAAGAGTTTGAGGTTGCTGTGAGCTGGGATGCCATAGCACTCTACCAAGGATGACATAGTAAAACTCTGTCTCAAAAAAAAAAAAAAAGAATTATTACACCAATCACAGCAAAAGTATCAGATGATAGGACTACGTGAAAATGATCTGAAAAGCAAAAAAGTTATACTTAAAATGTAGGTATAAACTTATATTTTACTGTTTAGCAAAGGTTGTATGGTTTAAGAAAATATTCACATTAGTTCAGCAACATTTAATGGGCCCCTACTATCTGCCAAACCAATGACTTTTTAGTCTAACAGAGGAGACAAAAATGTGTTTAATTTCATTTCATCATTTAATTAAAAGTATCTGAAACTAACATCTGTCTATTTCATTTTCAGAAGAATAATAGCACCACGATATACAAACATGAAAATAAATTTGTACAGTAACAATATTCCACATTGGGATCCTGTTTTAAATTAGAAGAATATGCTGACTGATTTTCTATAAAAATGTCACCTCAATTATAACTTTAATAAATAAGCAAAAATTTATTACAGCTAAAAAAGTTTACTCTTCAAACAATTAATTTGTAGCATGCTTTAAAGAGTTAAAACGTGTTATTGCCAAAACGATTGCATTAATACTTTATTTTCAAATGTAAACAGCATTTTTATGTATTATTTAGGTAGCTCATTAAATGAGTTACTCTTTCCTCCGGCAGATCGTTTATTATTGAGGGATCCCTAAAATTGAACAGTTGGATGTGAAAACACGTGTTCAAAGTTGAGACAGAAATGGTAAATGACCACATTCTTAAGATCATGTAATTGAGTGAAACAGGGAATTCAATACTTCAGCAGATGACAAGTTCAAGGATGATGCCTGTTTTAGCAAAAGCTAAGTTGGAACACATGAAACCATCTGATTTTGAGTTTTCATGTGAATCATTTGGAGCACAAGGATTAATGAATGTATGAGAATGTGTCCTTGGATTAGGATGCATTCCTACAGTATGAGAGTAAGAAATATGAGAAATATTAAAAAGAAAACAAATACGGCATTGTTAATTTCTTACTATGTGGCTAAAATACTTGAAGCAAAGAACCTGCATGATTTTCACTGGTGAGTTGCTCTCCCACAATGTACCTGCATGCAAAATACAACTATAAACATTATATGATTCTGTTCAGAATGAAAAATATTCACAAGCTACCATCAAATTTGGCTCAGTCCCTTTTGTACACTGCTAGATGTGTCTTCTGGAACTAATGAGATTAAAAATTCAAATCTGTTCATGCTTTGAGCTAAACAGAATTATCTAAAAACAGAGATGTAAATAAAATTGTGAGCCACACAATTTGAAAGCATTTTGGATAGTTAAAAAATGAGGTTAAACCAAATGTGTAATTTGAAACCCCACTGGTATATGGAAAAACTCTATCTTCAACTTAGGTGAATTATTATTTCATCAAACATTACAATAGATGAGCTAAATGGTCAAAATAAATCATTCAGATCCAGCTCTCTTTATAACAAAGACAAGTCAAAAGTCTGCAGGGACTGCAAACTTTTTTATGGTTCAGGGTCAATCTGAACAAGGGTACCAGCTGTTCTATTAGATAATGTCTTGGATAAAGTCACTCTTGAATGAAAAATTTCGCACTTTGAAATCATAATGCATCACTACCCAAACGAAAAAAATAAAAAATCTAAAATGATGACAAATATCTGAGATAGTCCAGAAACAAATTCTTTTCCATGACCAAATTTATCTGCCAAGCTGAAAAAGAAATTAACATTTTTCCAAACTCCATGCTTTTGTAACAGTTTAAAAATTAAAAACATAGTGTTAATATGATGAGACCACGTATTGCAACTGCAAGAGCAGTTAATCTACAAACGAATGAACAGCTATTTTTAACTTTTGGACCTACTTGGATAAATTAGGGAGATTGAAGTTAGACAAAAATTGATACTGGAATTGTTTCTTGTTCCTTTCCTCTAAAGGATCATTTGTTCATCTTTTAAATACCTATCAATTGCTAATGAGACGAAAAGGAAATTATACTTTATAGAAACAAAGGTAGAAATGTTGATAAGTGAATTCTGACCGTAGCTGCCCATATGGTGATAAGGAGATTTAAGAAATATGTTTTAATGTTGTAGCCAAAACATAATTGCCAATTTAAAAGGTCAGCCGTACAAATGAGTGGTTATTTTCGTTTGGTTTTTTTTTTTTTTTAATATTGCAGATTTTCTTTGTAAGTGGTACAACATTATGCAATAATTTACTAAACTTCCTTCATCAGGTCAAAATGAATTGTGGGAATTGAGTAGCACTGTTGAAGATTTGCTAATAGTAAATCATGTCTTTATTCCAACTGTGGCTTCACAATGATTTGACTTATGCTGTGATCCTGTCCTAGACAATTTCAAATCAAACATGAGAATATTCGTTTCTTGCAACCAAAACAACTCATACCACAATGTGATATGCATGGCTGCTACTCAGTAATAGCCAAGCAAGATTTTTTAAGTTGTAAGCAGTTAGTGTTCTTTTTCAAGGCAGATGTTTTCCAGATTTACTATTGTCACTCATTAAAAAAGTAAGAAGGCTGTGTGAGTTATGATAATGTGAGGTATGATATTGTATATGCTGTCTCATCCACGAAATCCCATGGAATTTCTCTGTTAATTCTTTCCTTTCCTTGCTTTATTTGGTTCAGTATGACTATTTTTCCATTAGTGTATAAATATTTATTATGTCTCTCTGATAAAATGTACTCACACAAAGAAAATACATGGAAAGTTGACAAAGTCGAATTAGAGGGAGCTATTTTAGTTCACAGGACTCATTACTCTACATTTAATAATTGTATTACTTTAAGGTAATTATGAAGGGAAATCGTTTTATTGTGTGTATTACATGAAATTGATTTAGCACATTTACTTGAATTTGGGGAAGCAATGTGTATATTTTGGAGGAATTCATGGCACAGTACAAATATTACCCAATGAATATTTCTGTTAAGAGAATAAGTGGAGGCCTTACCATATCCATACACCACTGGAGTAAGCACGGTCTAATCCAGGCATCCTCAAACTTTTTAAACAGGGGGCCAATTCACTGTCCCTCAGACCGGTGGAGGGCCGGGCTATAGTTTAAAAAAAACAACTATGAACAAATTCCTATGCACACTGCACATATCTTATTTTGAAGTAAAAAAACAAAAGGGGAACAAATACAATTCACCGCTTCATGTGGCCTGCGGGCCGCAGTTTGAGGACGCCTGGTCTAAATGGCTCGATAATGATCACTTAATGAGATAAAACAAAATCTAATTTCTTTCCTTTCTAGAAATTTATAATAGTTTAATGCCTGAATTATCCCAAAAATAAAATATTAACATATCCGTGGGTAAATTAGTGTTATGTTCTGCCTAATATATGCCTTCTTAAATCTTCTCAATTTCACCTAAATTAATCATAAAATCTGAAGTAAGATAAATGAGATTTGTAATACCTTGATTAATCTATTGTGGATCAAATTGGTATTACCATAAATTTTTAAATTAATAATTTATTGTCTTTCTCTTGTTTCATGCAAATATTTGAGTTGAAACATCTTGTCTAATAGAATACCAGATGGCATCTCAATAGCTACCATTAAAATATATATGTTTTCCCTTTGAATGTATCGAATCTTACAGGGGTCGTCACTGGGGAGATGGGTTGTATTTTCCCACAGCGGAGCCTGGTATCTGAGCAGGGCTCCCAGCTGGCCAGCTGCTCAAGGCAGAATTTGCAACCCACATTCCAGATTGCCTCAGTATTGCAACATGAGATAACTTAAAGAAGTAAAAACATAAATACCTTACGAGACAATCAAAGAAAATAAAAGGATGACAATTTTACAAAACTTTCAGAAACATACAAAAGATACTAATTTTCTCAAACAACTGAAAAAAATGATGACAAGATCTGTGTACCACTATTCAGGACAATTTTTACCAAGTTTATCCAAAACACTGAACAAAATATCAAGCTTTATACTAAAGAAAACTGATAATTTATTAACAACACCCCTTGCATATAATTTTCAGCAGTAACATGTAGGAATTCATATGCCAAGTGCAAATTGTCAGACTTGGCTGTGGATATAACAATAATGGTTTCCAGAGTCTAGTAATTCTGAGTATTACGCACATCTCTTGTTTTTTCCCATTATGTTAGGACCATACAATTTATTTTCATTCCAAGCAGCTAGCATGTACTGCCAATTTATTATGATTACAAGGACATGGAGGAGGACTTGTGGCTCAAGAGGAAGAGACTTCACAAACGTAATCAATGAGATTTCAACACAGATGGATCGTGGAAGTCTCAACTGGAGTTATCTGTGTTTAATCCACAGCAAGGGCAATAGTGAACTGAGAAACCCCGTTCTGAAAGAGAACTGCAGTCTTACAGAAAGATGTTGGCTATATTACTTTTTGATGACAATATTCCTCTACAAATAAATGATTCTGACCCCAGGCAGATTGATAGTATTTGCAATAATCTGAAAATTATTCACAGCAAAAATGTTATCTCTGGAACCAGGAAGAGGCAGCTAGAGTTCATGAATCATGAATTTCCTTCTGACCACCCAAAATGCCTCCATACGGTGACGGTTAACAAATGGAGACAAAATCTCAGCACATTTAATAATCCATTACAATTGAGAGGGACTCTACTCTTGAACAAAGGAAACTTACATAATATGCCTGGGGTGCGTTGCACAGATTATTCCATGTGATTCTCAAAACTCTAAGAGAAAGCTTTTATTATCCCCCCTTTCCTAAACTGGGGCTAAGTAATCCCAGCAAAGGAGCAACGAAGCCCTTCGTAGACAGGTTTGTCTAATCCAGGGGTGGGGAATCTTTTCATGTTGTAAGGCCACAGTCATTTAGCTGGAATCAAATAAGGCCACAGTCAAAAAACTTCAATTAGATATACTTAAAAATGTATACTATTTTGCAAAAAACATCTAACTACTATGTACTTAATAATTTGAAAAAAATTAAAACTATTTGTTAATTTAAAAAATAACCTTTTAATTAAGTCTCATTTGTTTATTTTTTGTTGTTGCAATTGCCACGGAAACATTCTTCATAGAAATATTTCCCCAGGCCTGTATCTTCAAGTGATTTCTCCACACTTTTTTGGAGGATTTTTATTGTTTCATTCGTTAAATTTAAATTTTTTATACATCTTGAGTTGAATTTTGTAAGTGGTGAGAGGAGGGGTCCAGGTTCAGTATTTTTACATGTGGTTATCCAGTTCTCCCAACACTGTTTATTGAAGAGGGATTCTTTTCCCACTGTACATTCTTGTTTGGTTTATCAGATATCAGGTGGCTGTAAGATGTTAGTTTCATCTCATGGTTTTGTATTCGGTTCCAAATGTCAATGCCTCTATTCAGCCATTAAAAAAGATGGAGACTTTCTATATTTTGTATTAACCTGGATGGAAGTGGAACACACTCTTTTTAGTAAAGCATTACAAGAATGGAGAAGAAAAAAAAAAAGTATATATTTTCATCACACTGGTTAACATAGCCTTTCTGGCTTTTTCTTAGTTATTGTTTTAAGACATTTATATCCTACATTTAGTAAGTTTCACATGTACCCTTGTGAGATGCACCATAGGTGTGGTCCCACCAATTACCCTAATTGTATATAAAACCAGCGCATGGTACCCCATGATTGCATTAATGTACACAGCTATGGTTCAATAAAAAATAATAATGATTAAAAAAAAGAATGGAGAAGCAAGAATCCGATGTACTCTAATATGAAGTCAGTAGATGATCTAATACAGTGGGGTGGGATGGGGGATGAGGAGCAGGGAGAAAGGAGCCAGGAGGAGGTGGGGGATCACGGTGTACAGCCCACGTGCTGGGTGCCAGACACAATTATAAGAGGGACTTTAACAAATGCAATCAGTGTAACATAATTCTTTGTAAAAACCTTTTAATGACTGTTGTTTCTGCTTTTTGTTGGAAAGTATTTGAATCCAGTAGAACCTCTATATGTTGACCACCCAAGGGACTGTAACAAACTAGTCAACATATGCAGGGGGTCAGCATTAGGATATAGGCCTAGTATACTGATACGAACATGTGGTTGCAAGTCTGGTCTATGAAAATTAGGCCAATGTGAGAAGGTGGTCAATGTAGGAAGGTGGCCAACTACGGAGGTTCCACTGTGTTTGGTTGAGAATGGAGGTACATGGTTTCAATTGATCCTCTAGATGGGTATCAATTATCTGTGACCTTATAGGTGTCTTAATTTGGGTTAGGTTTGCAGCAATAAGTGAATGAAAAGCAAGATAGCATTTGGGGGCATGTGGCCAAAAGCATGGGTATTCTACTACATTTTTCCGTATTTCTTTTTTTTTTCCTCCTCCAAATAATTTACTTTTTTTTCATTTTTCCATATTTCAACTGGATCTTTTTTAGCATCAAACAATGACTTTAAAATATCATTTACTGAGAGCTCAATCAACTCCATCTATAGTTCTTTAGGTGCCTTGGTGATATCAACTAGAAATGCTAATGCTAATTTGCAGTGTGATGCCTGATTCCTAAAGTCAGTGAAACTTTTCTTGTATTCTCCAATAGATCTATAGCAGCTGCCTATTTTTCAAATGAACCAAATAAATCCTGCTCATCAATGACCTTTGCTAACCTGAGAAAATGTCCATTAGAAATTATCTTTTAAAGAAGAAATGTTCTGAAAAAAGATAGCATTTTTCAAAATGCTTGAATTTTTTTTTGCCACATGTAATATGTAGACTTAGTTTTACCCTACAAAGAAATATTCAAGTCATTTTGATTTGACATGATATCACACAAAAATATTGCATTACTATAGAAATCCTCTTTCAATAATCTACATCATTGATGCTGTTCTTCATAAAATTTAACTTATCTGTTCTCACAGAGATAAAATTTTGGCTAACACCTGTCTCCTCCAATAGCCAATACACTTTAGAATAATAAGTCAAATCCACACCAAATACCTCATCCTTCAACGTCAACATGTTACGAAACTGATGATGCTGTTATGTTGCTCACATATAGTTAATTATACTTATAACTCGTTGCAAAGTGTCACTAAAAATAGTATCATTAGCATAGAGATTTTACTGATGGAAGATACAATGAAAAAAAATGAGAGTATCTGGATTTGTTAGTAATTTTTTTAATCTGTGCAATAAACCTTTTATACTTTCCTGTCATGGAAGGTGCATCATCTGCACATACATTCACTAAATTTACAAATTCAGTCCAACTTCATGACAACTTCATTGAAAGTTGTTGAAAATATCTATTCCCCATGTTCTGTTCACAAGAGTGCCCAAAAGGAATAACTGTTCCTAGCAAAGAAAAGCTGTTATGACCTGTAAGAAGGATAAAACCTGTGCTGAGTTGGTAGTTTCAGTTGATTCATCCAAAGTCATTCATCCGAAGTTATTCATCCAAATTTCTTTTTGTTTGAAGTATTGCATCAAGTTGTTCTGTTAAGCAGAAGGCGAATTCAAGCTGCCAGTCAGTTATGGTTCTCCTTGAAGGAGGCAACTGTTTGTACTTTGGAATGTTATAGGGCTCTAAGCATCTTACAACATCTTACAATTTCTACATCACTGAATGGCTTCGCCTTTTTCCTGAGTATATAAGCTACTTTATAAATTGTTTGTGTGGCATTATTTCCAGGTATTATTGTTTCCTGAAAGAATTATCTTTGCATTTTCTTTTCATCTTTTGATCTCTATAATACAACCTTTCATATCTCTCCCTCTAATTTAAAATATTTTTGGTTCTTGTAAGTGTTATAATGCTAATGAGCATGGAATTTCTTTAATGTTGATATTGCCGTATAATGAAGCAAGCAAATCATCTTATCTTTAGCAGAAACAAGGTAAAATTGCAACTCACAATGCTCATTAAAAAAAAATCCGTTTTCTTCCTTCAGTGTTCTCTTGGTCTTCTTTGACATGATGGGCTGTTAAGCCAACATTAAAAAATACTGTCAAACTGTGGAACTATTCACAAATTCCACTTCAAACAGAAACAAGGTGGGCCACTGTCCAAAGCTGATAACAGACTGGTGTGGTTTAGAACCACTGTTTTAGCATTGCTTTACTCTGGGCTGGCTCTGTTCCCTAGCCAACTCATTCCTCACAACATGGCCAACCATGGCTCTCAGTCTATACCATACCATCTCAGCTACAAACTCTAGTAAAGAGAATTTTCATTTCCAGGAGGACTAATAAAAGGGTGCCCACCATTATCCTTGGAAGAAGGTCAGCTCCACCTTTACCACATGGACAGTGGCAGCTCCCGAATAGACCCTCGGGTACTGTTGCCATCATAATAACTGGAGGGTAAATACTACACAGAAGAAAATGAGGCTTCAAAGCACAGTGAGAAAGAAACATGTACTTCTTCTTTACTCAATTTAAATCATGCTCATGACTTGATTTTATCGTATCTAAATCATAGGTATAATTTAACATCTACAGAATTTTACAATATAATTTTATATTTACAAAATTATGATCAGCTCCTCTACATCCACTTTGCTGTCCCCTCTCTGGTTTGAGACCATGCTCCCCTGCTCCCAGGGGATCCAGCATTCTTACGTTGCTCTCTGGTAATCCCAGGCTCCCCACCAAAGTCCTACCCCTGCTGGGAAGGATCCTGTTTTTTGGATCTCCTCCTTTTTCTGAGAATTAGTCAGGTGACATCAACTAGTGGAGCCATTCACCAACCTGTCCTTGGTCCTTTCTTCCTGTATAATGAGTGGACTATTTACGTGACCCCTGATGGACTCTATATAACCACCTTCCTTAGACTTTTCACTGAGACAAACTAAAGTGAACCCTAATCCATTTGTATCCCTCATTGCCATGATGACTCTTCCTGTCTCTCACAAATCATGACACAGAGGGGGACACTCCTGATCTCTTCCTCCTGGAGAGTGAGGGAGTGAGCACCCCCAGTCGCCTTGTATCTTTACTTGTTTCTCTCCACAGGAGGGACAGGTGATAATCTGGTGACAGCCTCACTACTTGATAGAATCACAGGGTGCTGCTTACTTCGTCGTGACCTCTTATTTTTTTGATGTTCCGGTGCCCTTGCACCAAGACCTCTCTCCTACCCTGGTGCAGCCTTTGCACTGCCTACCTCTGAGCACTGACCCACCTTGCAAGGGCCTGCTCCACTCAGTGAAGAGGCTTACTATTCTATGTTCCGGTTCCTCCTGCCTCCCAGAAATTGTCCTTGAATTTGCAGTAGATGGACAGGAAGGCTACACGGCACAGTCAACTGACTTTGCAGATGCAGAGGTTTTATTTGGTCTAGGAGGGAGGGACCCAGTTTTGGCCTCAAGTCTCAAGCACATTCTTCTATCTATGTTTCTCAGATGCCTAAATTCTTATATTGGCTACATCTTTGCAGAAAGTTGATATTCTCAGCCCCCACTTAACTGGTAATGCTGCTTTATAGGTTAGAATGTGGCATGGAGGAGAGGTTAAGTTTTAGCTCTTGGCTATCTTTACCAGTCATTTCCAAAGTACTTTAATATGCAATTTTACCATTTCTTTCTCTAATTCATCTTGTGATAACTTCTAAGGAAGAGACTATAATTCAATTAAAGCCAAAGAAGTGGGGATTCAGAAAAGTCAAGTGACTTGTTCATGGTCTAGTTAGTGGCAGAATGAGATTAGCCTCAAATCAATGGACACTGGGGACAGAATCTCAAAATCAGAGGTACACTGACATTCTCCAGCTTCAAAATGTACCCAGAAGAAAAATTCATCCCTTCCAATCACGGTGGCTCACACCTGTAATCCTAACACTACAGGAGATCGAGGCAGGTGGATCACCAGTTCAAGACCACCCTGAGCAAAAGCAAGACCCTGTCTCTACAAAAAAAAAAAAAAACAAAAAAAACTAGCTAGGTGTTGTGGCAACCACCTATAGTCCCAGCTACTCAGAAGGCTGAGGCAAGAGGATTAATTGAGCCAAAGAGTTTGAGGTTGGCGGGAGTTCCGATGCCACAGCACTTAAATGCAGAGTTACAGAGTAAAATTCTGTCTCAAAACACACACACACACACACACACACACACACACACACACACACAGGGAAAGGAAGATTCATCCAGCAGTTACCAGCTATCCTTTGTACTCTTCTGGCAAAAAAAAAACCTAAAACTGTTCTGAAAACTTAAGAACTTTAAACTTTAATCCCTAGGTAACATACAGAGTATAGGCAAAAAGAAAACCATGCAACTAGAAAATTACCATAATGTCAGATGCACGATTTAATTTCTAAGCTGCTGTAGCATTACGATCATAAAGATCACAAACACATCCCAGCTAGTTTTTTTTTTTTAATTTTATTTTTTAGTAGAGACAGGGTCTTGCTTTTGCTCAGGGTGGTCTTGATATGTGATGCTTTATACAAGTAGATCTGAGTGAAGGCTGTGGTGCTATATGCCTTGGTGAATATGTATAACCGTGTTGCTTCTGTTGTTTTTAAGGACCTCACTGGACAGGATATCAGATATCACTAGAGATAATGCATGCCTTAAAGCCTGCCAAATTGAGAGAAGCTGTGCACCTGCATCCAGCCGTCCACCCAAGCAGCCGTTCTGGGCAGCTGTCACGGTTCCCACCCTCCCCCACCTTAACTGGGAGCTTCACATCACATGGAGAATACATGTCTGCTCATGTGCAAACAAGGTGACACAGTAAATAGGCAAACCTTGGCAATCTATACCTCCGATACTAAACCAAGAAATTCTAAACTCTGTGAAGTAAATTGATTAAATATTTTTGAAAATGATAGCTTAACATGTTTTAGGTAGAGGTGAAATATTTCAAAAGAAAAATTTCATCTACAATCTCAGTATTTTAAATTAGTATCTGAATGTATTTCTTCATAAGGAGTAAAGATAGTGAAGAGGAGGAAGAAATAACTGATGGCTATTTTGTGTGTGCCCTATATCTCATACTAGGAACTGGTGAGGGCTACAAAAATAATAAAAATAGAAATAAAGAAAAGAAAAAGAATTTCACTTAACATTCCTTGCTTCTATAGATAGTTTTTCCCCTTCACTGTGTGTGAGAGAGAAATCAAAAAAGAGAAAGTCAGAGAGAGAGAAAGAGAGGAACAATGATCACTTTGTTCTGTGTTTATACACAAATGAAGTGCCAATAAAAATAAAGCTAATTTTTTTTTTTCCAATTATTCTATTGAATGAAAGAAGCCAGCCCTGTCCCCTGGAAAAAAAGAGTGCCTACATTTTATATGGAATTTTATATTCCATTTGCGTAAAATTCAAAAAAAAAAAAAAAATGCAACCCAACTAGACAGGCAGTCCAGTGGGTGATGGGGGCGGGGGGACAACCAGGGAGGAGCAAAGGGAGGGGCACAAAGGAGCCAGAGGAAGCTGTTGGGGGTGGCATGTTCATTATATTGATTACAGTGTTTGTTTCATGGTGTGTACTTATGTTAAAATGTATCAAATTATATACTTTATATGTAATGTATTGTGTCAATTATATATCAATAAAGCAGTTTATTTAAAAACAAAACAAAAAAAATAAAGCTATTAATAATTCCTTAGTTCATGGTTCACAACCAGTATATAGAAAAAAATGAGAGAGTTCTGGAATTCTGGGAGAATCGCAGCAAAAATTTAATCACATGCCCAGTCCATAGTGAGTCTTATAATGTCATTGCTTAAAGAATTAAATTAACTAGATCCATCACAGAATTTATCAACTGAATACTTGGTCACAGCGGGAGACTGGTGCTTGTATGTGAAACCACTAAAGAAATAAAAATAAAGGAATGAAATGAAATATATTCTATTTATTTTTATTCACCTAGAAGCAGTTTTACAGAAGGATTAGAGAATAACAGAATGTCATCATCATGAATACAAATAGTTAAACTCACCCTTCCCTCTAAGTAGAGTTCCTTTTAGCGTATGGAAAAAAAGCCTTTCAGGCAGGGCCTTCCCTAAGCCAGATTCTCTCAAGGTAATGATTCAGCCTCTGCCATGGAAAGATTAGCCACAAATAAGCTAATGAGGAAGGCGAAGAGATAAGAATATAACTGCATGGGAATGTGGTTTACCTAGGAAGATGTGGTAGATAAACAATGTGAATATTACCTTGCTGAATTTCAGTAGTTTAGCTGCTCACTTGTTCCTTCCCTCTGCCTTGATGTTTCCACCAACGGAACTTGGAAACTTCAGAAAAGATGGAATATGAAACTCCTTAACATACACAGAACCTTTTAACATTCTCCTTCCTACACATGGATAAGAGAATCAGCACTTAATTTATTGCCTTTCTACTCAGACCTCACATTTCATAAAAGATATATCAAGACTCAGTAAGAGAGGATAACATCAGCAAAAATGGCACAGAACCTCCAAAAATTCCTGTCTCCATAAAAGCAATGAGAAAACTCACAATAATTGTCAGAATCAATATTTTCAAAATTCTAGAAATTAACCAAAGAACTGTTAAAGAATTAAATTAACTAGATCCATCACAGAATTTATCAACTGAATACTTGGTCACAGCGGGAGACTGGTGCTTGTATGTGAAACCACTAAAGAAATAAAAATAAAGGAATGAAATGAAATATATTCTAATGAGCAATATGAGTAATATTTTTCAAGAAAAACAGCTGAATCTCAGTAAGAACAGTGACCTTTGTGGTTAACTTTCCTCCTTTCCAACTCCATGGTAGCCTTGAAAACTGACAGCTCACAATCACAATGAAAACCAGCAGCCCAGTAGCTACTGGAGGGAGCAAATGGAATGAAGGTCCTTCATTTCAAGACAGTCAACATTATGTGACTAGTGTATTAATTTCCTGAAGATATATTGGTAAAGCTGTGTTTATTTAACCTGACTCAGAGCTCCCTCAGAGCAAGAAGTTTTTTCCCTGGAGATATGTCAAAAACAATTACAAGCAAGGTTTAACTACACTCTGCCTAAGGTTGGGTAAAGCAATGGGCTAAATGAAACTTTATTTATTTATTTATTTTTTTATTAAATCATAACTTTGTACACTTGTGCATTTATGAGGTTCATGGTACTGCTTCGATATACAATGTGAAATGCTTACATTGAACTAAGTAACACATCCATCACAATTACACTCATTTCGTAATAGTTTTGAAACATACCATTGCATCATGCACATTATGTGAGGTCCCCCCAAATACCCTCCCACCTCTCATATCCCCCTTCCCTTCCACTCTCTCTCCTGTTCCCTTCTACTTTCTGGAATATAGTTATGTTTTGGCATTCCTTTGAGTGTGTAGATGGTTACATATTGATTTCATAGTAGTTATTGAGTACATTGGATACTTTTTTTTTTTTTTTTCCATTCTTGAGATACTTTCCTAAGAAGAATATGTTCCAGCTCCATCTAGGTAAACATAAAAGATGTGAAGTCTCCATCTTGTTTATGGCTGCATAGTATTCCATGGTATACATATACCACATGCGCAATGTGAAGGTATTCAGCACATCCCTTGGGTGAAGGGCTCAACTACAACTTGAACTTTGCCTTAGAAATGAAAGCAATGTAACCTAAACATTTGTACCCTCATATCAATCTGAAATTTAAAAA
>CAUYPK010127888.1:0-11113 GCA_963574355.1 Loris lydekkerianus
ACTCAGCCCTACTATGAAGCTAAACTATAGCTTTC
Organism: Loris lydekkerianus; assembly: GCA_963574355.1. Lineage (NCBI taxonomy): Eukaryota > Metazoa > Chordata > Mammalia > Primates > Lorisidae > Loris > Loris lydekkerianus. The sequence continues at coordinate 36 of CAUYPK010127888.1, forward strand.
ACATGAAGGCTATAACCCAACTATACGTCAAGACTATGAGGAAAGGACCAAGGAAGGGGAAGGGAGGGGGGAGGTTTGGGTGGAGGGAGGGTGATGGGTTGGGCCACATGTATGGTGCATATTTTTATCTATAATAAAAAAAAAAAAATTAATTAAAAAAAAAAAAAGAAAACCTACATGGACTCCCATAGGCATCGGAGCCTAGAGCAGCTAGAACCGTTTTGAGTGCACAGATAATGGGATACTGCAGGGGCACATGCAGTCCCTGAGGGGCTCCAAGGGGTATCAGCCTCCCCCCACACACACACACACATGCACCGTGAGGGAGGCCCTCATTGCCCTGATGTGGGATGCAAGGGGATGGCCTTTCCCATAGCATTTCACCTAGGATGCCTGCCTGGGTGAGGGTCCTGCCTTCCTAGTTGTAGATCTAAGCTAATGTTTTGAGAATTTGACACTGGGATATACCCCATGCTGGGGTAAACCTGGGCTAATGTAGTTGTGGTCTCTCCTGACTGGTTAGGAGCAAGGGAACCAGGCTTTCTAGCATGCATCTGGGACAGCTCTACCACTCCATCCTGTAGCCAGGTGCTATGCCTTTGGAAAACTGTACTCCCTAGTTTCCTGCCATTTCAGCCTGCCTGAGAAGGTCACACAGTTTTGGGAGTTTATAGCTGAGCAATGCCTGACCTGTTTGGTCTGGTCACACAGTTTGGGGAGTTTATAGTTAAGCAATGCCCCACCCTTGTGGTGAATGTGAGCTGACACAGCTGCAGCTGCCACTCAGCTGCTGGGAGATTTGGGAGCCGAGCTTTCCCACAGACACTAGACAATTCCTAGTGTCTTGTGGCATGCCATGGTGAGACACAGATGTAAGTGGATGGCACCTCGCCACACTGTTTACTCATTTACCACTCTCTTGTCACAGGCTCAGGCTGCCATTTGGGGAGGTAAAAGCTGGGCAGTGAGTGCCCTGCATTCAGGCTGAGTTTAGCCTTGTGAAGCCATAGCTCTGCCCAGCTGAGGGGGGACAGGGAAGCCGAGCTTTCCCACACACACTTAGGACAATTCTCACTGTCCTGCTACGGGCCTCCTTCCTGTGATAGGGAGAGATAAGCAGGCCATACTCCTCACCATTTCTTGCCAATGCCCCTTGCCAGAAAGAGACCCTGTACTCTTTCATTGCAAGCCCATACCCAGTACCATTTTGAAAATTTAATGCTGGGCCATGAACTCATGCTGGACTGAGTTCAAGGTGATTTAAGTATAGCTGCCATTAATCCAAAAAGGTTCCAGAAAGACAAGCTCTCCGGAGCATACTTAAGACAATACCCACTGCTGTGTCACAGGCAGCTGTGGGACTGGGGACAGCCTGCCCAATCCATCGCAGTTATCAGTAACACCAACATAGACCACTTGAGTCCTAGTGGATGGCTCCACCACTGCTACTTCTACCTTCCACATCACACCAGCTTCTCAGGGGCCTGAAAACTCATCCATGTACCTGATTCTCTGTTCCCATTATAGCTTCTGAGGTAGCCACCTTAAGGCCCAAGAACTACCCCCCACCCCAGGAAACTAACACCGTGGCCTATGATAGCTGTTCTGTAGCCTAAAATCAGTCACACTCAGTTCACTGACTTCACCAGTGGGACTCAGAGATTGGCTTGGCTGTCATTCAAGTTCTCAGAAAAAATTCCCCACAGGCTAAACTAATAACTGTTCCCAAATTCACGAAGAAAATCACTGACCCTGTGTACTGCTAAAGAAATTACACAAAGATCACAGTACTGCAGGCACCAAAAATCAAATCCCAGTGTCCTTCTTAATCACCAACATACATATTCTCCCCTTCAAAAGCAACTTCAGAAAATCAGAACAAGAAATTACTACATCAACAGAAGGACACAGGATGGAAGAAAATGCAGGATACCACAAGAGAATCATGATTGTCTACCAACAGATTCCAGTCAACACAGATCCCAGTCCTCATAATGCCAGATAAAAAAATTGCAAATACTGATTCTAAAGAAGCTCAATGGGATAACAGATAAATCTGAAAACCAGTTAAAAGAAATCAGAAAATCACTTCAGTGCATAAATAAGAAATTTACAAAGGAGGTAGATAAAATAAATGAAAACCACATAGAAATTCTGGAGTGAAAATCTTCATCGAAGGAAATACAAAATATATTCTAAGCTTTCATAATAGACTATATGAAGCAGAAGAAAGAATCTCAGAACTTGAAAGCAGGTCTTTTGAAATAATCTAGTCAAAAAATATAAAGAAAAAAGAATAAAAAAGAACAAGCAAAGCCTTCAAGTCATCTGGGTTTACACAAAACAACCAAACTTAAATTATTGCTATCCATGACAGAGTAGAGAATTCAAAAAGTTAGAAAACCTGTTTAAGAGAATAATCAATGAAAACTTCCCAGGACTTAAAAGAGAGTTAGACATCCAGACACAAGATGTCCAAAGATCTTCCAGGAAATACATTGCAAAAGAAATTCACCACAGCTTATTATAATCAGAAAAACTAAAGTCACAGTGAAAGATAAAATTTTTAAATTATCAAGAGAAAAGCATCTATGTATACAGGAAAACTCATCAGATTAACAGTAGACTTCTCTGCAGAAACCTTATAGGTCAGAAGAGAATGGGAGGGCATTTTCAAAGTGCTGAAAGAAAAAAAGAACTGCCAGAGAAAAAATGTACAACCTGCCAGAATGAGCTTCCCAGAAAAAAAGAAACAAGGTGATTCCCAGAGACACAAATGCAGAGAATTCAGCACCAGTAGACTGTCCCGACAAGAATTACTCAAATATGTCTTGAACATGGAAATGAAAGGTCAATATTCATCATCACAACACACACAATTATGTGAAACTGAAAGGTCTGATAAAACAGTCACATAAAGGAGGAAGAGAAAGGAATTAAATGACATGACTGAAATCCAGCATCCCACAAAGACAAAAAGACAAAGAAAGAATTTACAAAACAACTAGAAATCAATTAGTACTTTGACAAGAACAAAGCTTCTATGTCAACATTCACCTCTGGGTAGATGCCTAGTAAAGGGATTGCAGAATCAAATGGGAGGTCTAATTTGAGTTCTTTGAAGGTTCTCCACACTTCCTTCTAAAAAGATCGTATTAGTTTACAGTCCCACCAACAGTATAAAAGTATTCCTTCTCTCCACACCTGTGCCAGGATCTGCAGCTTTGACACTTTGTGATGTGGGCTATCCCCACTGAAGTTAGGTGATATCTCAAGTAGATTTTGATTTGCATTTGTCTGACAATCAGGGACAATGCGCACTTTTTTCAAATGTTTGTTAACCATTTATCTGTCTTAGTCAAAGACGGTTCTGTTCATATCTCTTGTCCAGAGGTATATTGGATTGTTGACTCTTTTTGTTGATTAATTTGAATTCTCTGTAGATTCTAGTTATCAACTCTTTGTCAGATTGATACCCTGCAAATATCTTTCCCCATTCTGAAGGCTGTCTTTTTGCTTTACTTGTTGTGTCCTTAGCTGTGCAGAAGCTTTTCAGCTCTATAAAAATAATCATTTACCATAAGGACATTTGCACTAGACTATTTATTGCAGCTCAATTTACAATCACCAAAATGTGGAAATAACATAAATGCCCACAAACCCAGGAATGTATTAATAAATTGTGGTATATGTATACTGTGGAATACTGTTCAGCCACTAAAAAAGATGGAGACTTTACATCTTTTGTATTAATCTGGATGGAGGTGGAACACATTTGTCTTAGTAAAGCATCACAAGAATGGAGAAACAAAAAACCAAGGTACTCAATTCTAATATGAAGGCAGCAGATGAGTTAATACAAGGGGTGGAGGAGGGGAATGAGGAAATGGGGAGAGGGAAGGAGGGTAGGGAGGTAGGGGTCATGGTGAATGTCATACCTCTTGAGGGTGGGACACAATTACAAAAGGGACTTGACCTAACAAATGCAATCAGTGTAACCTAATTCTTTGCATCCTCAATGAATCCCAAACAATTAAGAAAAAACAGAAAAATATTAACCTTGAATGTAAATGGATTAAATGCTCCTTCTATGAGATATAAATTGGCAGAATGGATTTTAAGAAGATCCACTATACCTATATACTGCTGCAAGAATCCACTTCACCCATAAAGACGTATATAGACTGAGTGTAAAGAGAAGTAAAAGGGTATTTCACACAAATAGAAGTGATCAGAAGTAGCTATATTTACAGAAAAAAAGATTTTAAATCAAAGACAGTAAAGAAAAAAATACAGAGGGGGTCATTGTATAATAATAAAGAAATAAATTCAGCAAGAAGGTATAATGTTCCTAAACATGTATGAACCCAACATTGGAGCACCCAGATTCACAAAACTAATATTATTAGAACTAAAGAGAAAGATAGACAGTAACAAAATAATGGTCAAGACAAAAAATTCAACAAAGAAACAGGATTTATATTGGATTTTAGACCAAATGGACTGAAGCAGATATTTACAGAATGTTGTCCAAGATAAATCACATTATAGGCCACAAAATAAGTTTTAACAAATTTAAAAAAAAAATTGACATATCAAATTTGTATGGAACCAAAATAACTGGAATAGCCAAAGCAATTCTAAGCAAAAAGAACAAAACTAGAGGCATCACATTACCTGATTAAATTATACTACAAGACAATAGTAACAAAAGCAGCATAATATTGGCATGAAAGGAGCCATATATATTAATGGAACACAATGAAGAACTCAGAAATAAAACCAAATACCTACAAACAACTGATGTCTAGCATAGCAGACAAAAACATACATTGGTAAAGTGCACACTGGTTGATAAATGGGTGCTAGGAAAATTGGAATATCATATGCCCTCAGGTCTTGGTTTACACTCAGTAAGCCAATGTTCGAAGGTTCAGTTGGATGCCCTTGCTCTCAGGTTGAAGTCCACACCTATCAAGCCTCTGCTTGCAGGCCCAGCAGGAGCTGGGGACCAGCCCTGTCTGCCAATCTCAATCCACACGAGGCAACCTCTCTCCCACTATGGGTGCCATCAAAGCTGGGGGTTCTGCATCCCATCCCACCAGACACAGCACAAACTGAGGGTCAACACTACCACTGGCTGGGCATAGTCATAACCAGGGGACCGCTCCTCCTTTCACTGAGTGTTCCTTTCTTCCTACATCCTCTTTCTTCCCCGTTAGTCACAGATTCTGTTCTCATGGTTGGTGGTCCACCCTATGCCCAGATCTCTCAAGAAAAGACCAAAGACTCTGTGCTCTGCAGGGGGCAGAACTTCAGACTGCCTTGTGAGGGGAAAGTGTGGACTGGGACTTTGGACTTGTCGGGGGAAATATCTGTTTGATTTTATGCCTGGTGAGGTGGTGTCTAGGTTCCTAAGTGGGACCTCCCTGGAGAAAGAGACCTGGAGTTTAGTAGCTCTCTCCAGCAAGGTAAAATGAGAGGTCTTCTCTTCCCTGATCCTTCGCAAATAGCCTGTGGCAGGTCCCCTACTTGGGGTAGGGGTCTCCCGTCCTCTTGCCCAAAGGCTGTGTACCTCTGTGTTTTCTTGAATGCTCTTCCTTGGAGTTACAGCTTGCCATAACTCTTCTTGGTTCAGCTTCCCACCTTTGGCTTCATAGAGTCCAGTTCCATCCAGTGTTTCTTCCTCTGCTCAGGAGCCTCTGCCGAGGGGTGCGACCAGTCGGCCATCTTCCCAGAATTCGAATAACCCTTCCTTGTTTGAGTTCTTTGAGGACTCTCCATCTTCTTTCCAAAGAACCTGTATTAGTTTGCAGTCCCACCAACAGTGTAAAAGTGTTCCATTCTCTCTGCATCCATGTCAGCACCTGAAGCTTTGGGACTTTGTGATGTGGACTATTCTCACTGGACACTGACATTTTAATACCATACACACAAATTAATTCCCAGTGAATTGAAGACTTAAATGATAAGAGTTAACAGTATAAAACTGCTAGGATTAAACATAAGAGGAAAGCTTCGGGACAACATAGGTCCTGATTCTTCCTGCTGGTGGGGCCTGAGGGATAAAACCCAATATTGTGACTCTTGTGTGGAAAAGTGTTGGCTTAAGGGGACCGGGAGAGATCCAAATGCCTCTTTGACTTTGAAAAGGGCTGAGACTTTGAGGCAGTGATCAGGACTGTGGCTTCAGCCCCAAGGAGGTTCAGCCCCATCAGCACAGGATCCCACCCCTTCTCTTTAGCTCCCCTTCTGCATCCTAACTTCCCTTCTATATGTCCTTTGCAGGAAGTATCAGCACCCACAGAACAGCCTGTGAGGGTTCATGTTCTAATTTCAATGGGCAATGTCAAGATGTATAAAGAAAAGTTAGGGAATTTCTCTGCTGACCCTGGGAAATTCACAGAGGAATGTGAATATCTGGTTATTGTTTTTGATTTGACCTGGAATGATGTGTGTGTCTTACTCTCACATTGATGTTTGTAGATGAGAGAAACAGGATGTGGGCAGCTGGTCACGTATAAGGGGACCGACTCCATGCCCTAGTCAAAGCCCCTACCTGCAAATCAAATAGTTCAAGGGGGTCACAGGTGGAATCACCAACTGGGTCAAAGAGGATCCCATCTCTGCAACCACATGTTAGTGTTTTTTTTTGTTTGTTTGTTTGTTTTTAATCTTAAGACAATTGTCTTTACCATAACTAAGAGTACTGTACTGATGTTTACAATTAATTTCTGATAACTTTAAATTTATTAGTGACATTGCTGTCTATCATCAAATACTTATCATCATAGGCTGAAAATAATTATTAAATTAAAAGAGAAAGGTTTTCCCTCCATTCTTTACCTTTAAACTATACAAAAAATAAAAAGTTTTCACCTGGAAAGAACAATTGAAGAAAAAACTCAATTTTTAAGCAGTTTTATTAAACCCAGCAAGCTCTAAAAATGGGGGGAAACACAGCTTCCCAGAATAGATAGGATGATAAGATAAAATTCTCTGAGAGAGTCTGTTTTCTCCAACCTGCAAAAAGTGAAAGAGCTGACTCCTCTCTAACCGTTGTTTCCATAAAAGGTCTTGCCTGGAACCTCATGTAGCCGGATAGTCGAGTGGGCTGTCCAGGAGCAGAGCACTTCTAGGTCACTAAGTCAGCTTTGTTCCTCAGCTGTCCTCCCCATGATCTTTAGCAGCTTTCATTTTAGGACAGTACACACGTAAGCTATTTTATTTTTCCAGTTGAAAACTATGCAGATATTTCAAACATAGCAAAACATAGTACTCAAACATGGAGGCTACCTGCATGCTGTAGGTCAACACGTGCACCTGGCACAGCCTGGCAAGGGCCAGAGTTGGCAGGATGAGCTTTCCACATAGGGACATCAAAGGGAACACTGGAGTCACACTGCACTGCAAAAAGGGAGGGGTTCGGTTCACCGAGGAAGCGTCCACTAGAATGATGAAGAGCCAACCTGCCTACCATCTCCCTGCCACACCACTGTCACTGCAGACAGTGAGGGTGATGCTTCACCATCCTAAGGGTTTGTGTATAAACACACTGGAGGACATCTCTCTTGCACAGAAAGAACAAATGTCATTTGTGCCAAATGGCAATGGATTTTCAGCACAAACTTAATACTTTCATAACATTACGGCCAAAGTCATCATCTACTTTCAGCAAGAAGGACTCCTTTAAGCAAGGAAAAAGACTCCTATTAATCAGCCTATGTACCCACTGGATCAATCTGGAGCACCAAGTCTAGTGCTAATGGACACTGGGTCACGGGGGACAGCCACTCTCAACACAGGGCCGGGACCCATGTCTTAGGCTGGATCCTCTCACAAGGCCACGTGTCCAAAGAGCTTGTCAAGAGAAAGAAACACCCTAGTCAAAAACTCTTTAAAGAACAACCTGAAGAGAACTAAAGATGTATATTAAGATTTTTAGTACCCCTCATATGCAAAGAAGTCCTACTAAGCTCAAGTTAAGCACATAAAGCTCTCCTTCTTCCTCTAAACAGAAGGCAGTCAAGAGGACATGGTGATGGCATCTATGAAATGAAGTGCCTACATAGCTGCTTTGCTAAAATTTTAATTCACTAACTGGATAGAACTTCACATAAACATAACCTAGGCTCCCTAATGTACTATACATAAAGAAACCAATTAAATAGTCTTATGAACTATTTAAGAAGGGCAAGGTTTGCACCAGAGAAAGCCTGTGTTGTCCCTTCTCCAGGCACATGTGGTTCCCAGGTTTTGCCCCTGGGAATTGCGCTCAAGACATTTCAATGTCATCTAAGGACCCACCAGCACTAGGGAAAAATGGCTGCAATCAGTCGTCAAGGACTTTCAACTCTCCAATCTGGAAAAATAACCCCCCCAATTCCCCCTATAGAGGTCAAGACCTAAAACAAGACCACCAGCCCCATACAACTGCAGGGGTACATGCAATAGATGTAAAACCTTCCTAAGGCATCCATCTGTATCTGCAGCCCCTCTGCTCAGGAGCCTTGACCTCCTGTGCTCTCACCATGGTGACTATGACCTGGTGCTATTTCCAGTACTCTAAAAATTCTCTTCTCTTGCAGTTCTCTTGGTATCAATATTGCAGTAACTGTGAATGCTCCGAGGGGTGGACAGCACATAATCCTCCCCTGGTGCCATCTGTTTGGACATTTGATATGAGCTCATTATAATAAATAAATGAGCTAATATTTGGAGCTTCTGAGCACACCCCACTGTGGGCATTCCACACCCTCATGGGTCTCACAGGATGGCCTAGACACCACCAACCACAGGAATACCTGGCTGAAGGGAACCCTGCTGAGGGACAGTGGGCTCACGGGACTCTCTAAGACCCCTCTTGCACAGCTTCCATTGGGCTTTATTACAGGGTTGTGATTCCAAATATCAAAGTCTAATGCTTTCAAGCAAACTTCACTGTGCTTCTCTGACAAATCTGGACCATAGAATTTTAGAAATCCTGTCCCAAAGCAAAACACCCAAAGGCCCCTCAAGGCCAGGCGACTGGCAGAAGGAAACAGCACTCTTCCCAGGACCAACGCAACTGTATCTGCGTTTCCAGGGCCTCCTTGAAAATATAGTTGTTGGGGTTTTTTGTTTTGTTTTAAAACCTAACTTCCCACTACCGATGCTTTAATTGCAGACATCAAATACAGATCTGCAAAATCTGTTCTTCTCGTTAGATGTAAAAAATAACGTAAAGGTCTCTTGTGGGGGAAAGACCCATGAAAAGACCGCCTAGGACAGTGGTTCTCAACCTTCCTAATGCTGTGGCCCTTTAATACAGTTCCTGTGGGTCGCAACCCACAGGTTGAGAACCACAATCTAGGGGGATTGTCTCCTCCAGATGCCCACATCTGTGTGGCTGGGCTCAGTGGCTGTGGTGCAGGGGCCCGAGGGTCCTGCCCAAGTTGGCCCACCCAAGCAGCAGTCTTGTCCAGTACAGCAGTAAGTGAGGCACCCACAGGAGAAATGTGCACAGTCTTAGACAACATCACTAACTGGACCTGTGGCAGTTCAGAGGGCCTGAGCCTCTGAAGAAAGCCCTGGTTACAGAGAGAAACCAGCTCAAATGCCCCATGGAAATTGTAACAGTTTACTTGGTGTAATGTTTGGGTCCACACTTTTTTAGCTTTTTTTTTTTTCTTTTAAGTTATGTGATGGAAGGAGGACCCCGCACACAACTTGATGAAGTATGTGTACAGCCTGTGAAAGAGGAAACAGCCTCCAGCCCTGGGCTGAGATCTTCCCTGGTCCCTCCAGGCACTGAGCTGCAGACCTGCAGGGTCTGAGCAGCCGGCTTGGGAAGGCAAAAAACAGCAGTGCCAGCTCCAGGAGCCCCCAGCTGTACTCAGGAAAGCTGGTGTCCAAGGTTGGCAGAAGGGCTGGTCACTTTCACTTGCTGTTGGACAAGTGACTGAACCCTACCTGCCCAGTGGAGGTGCCATCTCAGGCCAAGTCATCCAGGTCCACTGCAGGAATCAGGTCTCACTAGTAGCAGAAGGAGCTGAACTCCGGGCAGGAAAGGTGGCATTTGGTTCCTTGCTGAGAAGTGGGAACACCTTCTCCACAAGCTCACTCAGCCAAGGTGTGGTACAATGACTCATTTCGTTTGATGCTTTCTTGTATTATTTCATCCTTGGAGTTCATGGTGAATATTCTACAGTCTGGAACTCCAACTTGTGTGTAAGCATAGTGATCATTTGGACTGTCTCCAAAGGCAGCATAGAAGGGCTGCTGGGATGGAGCAAACAGATTCTTAATATCACTTAGACGCTCAATTTTGAACTTCTCTGGTTTCTTTTCTATCACTTCCCTGTGGAAGGCGGAGAACAAGCTGCTGGGGGACAGCGTCAGAGGGCCATGGGACAAGACTGTGCCCTTGTCATTGACCCAGTGCAGATAGCCACAGGTCATGTCGGTCATGCCCATGGCACTGGCTGAACAGTACAGAAACTTGTAGCCATGCTCATTGATGAAATGGTGGAGCTTTGCTATGCCCTGAGGAGTCCAGTCTTTACCCAGCTGTGGGAGAATCTGTCCCAAAGCATCGGACTTGGTTATTGTTCCATCGATATCAGAAGTGATGATCTTGTCATTCCAGTTCCACAGGTAAATGGTCCCCGCACAGCGGCAGGTCCCTTGATACTGGGCTGTGATACTAAACACAGTATCGTTTGGGCCATGATGGAGCTTCAGTTTTGCGATCTGGTCTGAGGAGAGCAGGAGGGACTTATACAAAGTTGTGCTGCCCTGGCTCAAGGGCTCCATGGCGATGGGGTCCACTTTGAGTGATTCTTCAAGCTCTTGTGGCCTCTCAGCACTCGAGGAGTCATCCTCAGCCTGCCTGGCACTTGCCGGCTCCTTTGCACTTGACAGCAGGTCACGGATTGGCGGCACCTCAGATTTTTCCATCCTTGGCTTCTGGCAGCTGTTTGGTCATGCTTTTCTCTTAAGCCAAAACCACCAGTGACCGGATTTCTTTGGCATCTTGTCTTTAACCCAGGACACAACTGTGGCCTTAGGCAGACTCTTCTGAAACACCTGTGAGCTGA